>JAULKM010046528.1:0-12931 GCA_032355605.1 Rubia tinctorum
CTTCAAAAGTCCACATGGCCGAGTTATTGGACTGAAATAAAATAATGTTACAATGATCACACTACCTCATTAAAAAATCCAGTGGGAAAATGGTATAGTGTTCTTCATAATGTCTTCAATTAATCGACAAACTTGAATAATTAATCCAAGCCCTAGCCGAATTCTTCATTAATTCTTCATCATGAAGTTGATCAATTAAATCATTCAATGCCACATCCCTAAGCTTCATTCTTGACCATGTCATTGGTCCAACCATGTCACTTAGAGGATCCTGAACATAACCCTTGAATGTTTGATCAAGTCGTGGAATGTTTTCATTTATGATGGTAGTCGTCTTGGGATCTCCATCGGAAGGAGACATTAACGACAGTTAAGACGAGGTTAGATAGCGCTTCTGAACCGTTATCACTAACATTGTCGTACAACCAGGAGGCTATTGCACGATGGTTGAAAAACCACCTTATAAGCAGTTTCGAACTCGGAACTGCATTTCGACATTGGTTAAATAATTCCAAGGTCAGTTATGATATCAAAATCAATCTCGAAAGTTATTAAAAAACTCAAGCTCTATGGTTCCATCGAAACCATAAACACACATTGACCATACTGTTCCCATCTTCATATCAACACAGTTCGACATGCATCTTCAGTGCAGCACAACCACTGTCATTCTCATCTTTGACACTCATATCAAATCCACCTATATCCAAACCCGTAATAATGAACATTCAAACAACAATCACCAATCCACCTTCAACAACATAATCAAAATTTGTAAGTGACATTACCACTAAAAAATGCAAAATGGATAAGAAACCATACCAATGATAATATGAAGTTTATCACCACTAATTCTTCAAATGGAAGTCGGCTTCACGGAGTTAAATTTGAAAAGGAAAGGTGGAAGTTTTAGACTCAGGGAAAGAACGAAATGATAAGAAGGAAGAAAGAAAGAAATGAAAGATAGAGGAGAAATTGAAGGGAAAATGGCTTTTGCTGGGAAGGAAGTGGATTATAATGGTGAAATTATTTTAATTTTTTTGTTTCTTTAAACGGATGTTCAAACACCATTGTTTAACCCAGTCCACTCCAAACAAATGTTCCGAGTTTGGAATTTCCCCCCGCTCTACACTTCAGGCACTTGTCCTGTCGTTTAAAGTGACCTCGAAACTTCCTTAAAATAGTAGTTTTCAGTGCATATTTGTGTAGGATTTCTTAAGACGACGGTTCAACTACCTTTTTTGTACTTTAGTGCAATTCAGGAACATGTTTTGACGTTGAAACTTTCCTTCCCTCTGCACTTCAAACACTTTTCCATCATTGGAAGTGCCTTTGGAACTCCTACAAATAGTAGGTTTTAGTGCATATTTTTGTAGAATTTCTTTATATGGCGGTTCAACCACCGTTGTTTACCTTAGTGCAATCCAGACACATGTTCTAAGATTGGAACTACCCTCGGAAGTGCATTAAAGTAAACAACTGAGTCGTTGTACGACCCTTTCAATGGAAGTTCAAGGCCAACCACCGTTGATAATACTATATTAGACGACAGTTGGTGAATTGATGACTTTTAACAGAACTACAGAGCCGTCTGATGTCAATCTGACTACTGGTACAAATTTTTCGAGTTTAGAACTTAAGATAAACGGTTGTTTCGAGGAAAATCTATAACTGCAGTGCGTTATGGACGATTCCTGCACTAGTGCATCACACTTCTTAGTTTAATTTATTTTTTGTAAGTGTCACATTAACTTTAAGCTCCTCTTATAAAAGCAAGTTTGATAGGTTCTCAAAATTTGTTTTCAAAATAAATTTCTTTTATATATTTTTTTGGTTTAAACTCCAACAGATTTCCCATTTTCCATTTTGTAGAAAAAATGACATTAAATTTTGCATACTCCCTCCATTTCACTGTATTTGTCACACTTTCCTTTTTTTGATTGTTTCTTTTATATTGACAAACTTTCTGGGGGTTTTTCTTTCAAAATTCAATCAATTTCATCCACTTATTATACTTTTATTTTCTTTCTAAATTCAATTTCATCAGGCATAAATCCAAACACCTAAACGCGTGGTGCAAAATACAGAGAAATAGGAGGAGTATTAAATATTCATTCTCTCAATTCAACTATCCTTCTTTACTTAAAAAAAAAAACTCAACTTTCCTTCTTTACAAATATAGAAAATGAGTTTCCCTCATTTAAATTTTCATGTCGAAGAAAATAACATATAGTTGCGTATGTTAAATTGATATTACATTAAATTTTCAATTCTCCAAATCACCTTTTATCTCCACAAATATAATGAAACTTTCATTTTTTTTTCAAGCTAAACATTAAATAAACTTTTGAAATATAATCAAAATTCATATTCTACTTCCCCATTTCTGTACTAGTGACACACTTGACTTAATTAGATTTTTTTATTATAATGACACACTTTTATTTTATTTTTTAAAAATTCCTTCAATTTCATACACTCATTCTATTTTTTACTTTTTACATTCAATTTCATATATTTTTTTCCACCTAAATCCAAACAACTATATTATAATTACAATAATAGATGAGCGGAGCCACGGAGGGAGTATGAACTTGCTCTAACCATGCACTTAGCAGGACACTCCCTGTATAGTAGAGATTACATCAGTTACTTTCATCTCATACCATATACATTCATTTCATACCATCTACCTTCATCTAACCTCGTTTTATATCATTTACTTTCATCTCATATCATCTACCTTCATCTCATACCATCTACCATCATCTACATTTATTTTAAAAATTAATATTTAAGTAAATATTTATTTCAAATAATAATATTTTGATAAATGTTTAATTTAAATATTATTATTTAGTAAAATTTTATTTTAAATATTAATATTTCAAATATTTTTCAAATTATTTGAGTAAATAGTTTTTAAATATTTAGTTTAAAAAAATTTTAGTAAATTTTTATTTAAATTTTTATTTAATTAAATGTTTATTTTAAAAATTAAATTTAAAATATTTATTTCAAATATTTTTATTTAAAAATGTTTTTAAATATTTAAATTGAATATTATTATTATTATAGTATATTTTTATTTTAAATATTTATATTAAATATGAATATTTTAGTAAATATTTATTTAAAATATTTATAAAAATGATTTTAAATATTAATATTTTAAATATTTATTTTGAATATTAGTATTTTAGTAAATGTATATTTTAAATATTCATTTTGAATATTAGTAAATTAATATTTTAAATATTTAATTTAAAATGTAATATTTGAAATATTAATATTTCAGTAACTGTTTATTTTAAAATTTTATTTTAAACATTAATATTTTAGTAAATTTTTATTTTTCATATTTATTTAAATAAATTTTAAAATATTTAAATTTAATTTTCTAATAAAATCATTTGAGTTTGGGTCACCAAATTTCTTAATAATGGGTTTAGGTTTTAGTAACTATGTTTGATTTTCGAAAATTTCCATTTAGTATATTTAAATTAAATGAATTTGAATATAGTATTTTAAAATATTTAAATTATGTTAAGTTCAATTCGGTTTAGTTTCAGCTAACTTTTATTCAAGGCCTACAATTACTAATTGAATTGAATGTAAATTTCTAAATGTCACCTTTAATGTAAAATTATAATGAGTATTTAAATAAGGTTTCGTCTATTATATTATATTCATTTATATTCAATTCGGTTTATTATATTCATTTATGTTCAATACCAGTTCATTTTTTTATTTATTCAAATTCAGTTCAATTCAATTATGTATAATATATTTATTTTATATTCAGTTCTGTTCAGTTAATTATATTTAGAAAAATATGCATTTATGCCCTCAAATCCTTGTTTTGTGCACATATACCTCCAATTTTTTGAAACAGCGTTTGTAACCCCTGGTGACATCTGGAAAATTGGTCAATTTTGGTTATTATCAGACTCAAAGAAAATGACTATTTTGCCCCTAAAGAAAAAACCCAAAATTAAAAACCAATTTCAGATTTCGTCCCCATATCTTGAATCCGTTCGAGTAATCTGACACAGTTGGGGAAATTCGTTGGAATTAGGATTGGAAGCAAAAAATAAATCTCGCTCGACCAAATCGCGGATAAAAGTTTAGAATCCTAGTCCAGATCATGCTATTTTTGGACTAAAAATTTTGACACAACATTTTATATGGATGTTGATGAAGAGCGGACCCCACTTCAATGGAGGGTAAAATGGTCCTTTGCTCTTTTAAAAATGAAGTGAAGGTTATTTTGGTAATTTCAATATTGGGCAACGCCAAAAAATAATAGGTCAACTCTAAACTCAGGCAGAAGGGATACGGGGTTTTAAATCACAGCTAATCCAGGGGTACATGTGCACTTTTGAAAAACTAGGGGGCTATATGTGGGTATGAATGCATTTTACACTTATATTTATTTAAATTCAGTTCAGTTCAGTTCAGCTCAGTATATTATATTTATTTAAATTCAGTTTTGTACAATTTATTATATTTATTTAAATCTAGTTCAGTTTATTATATTTATTTATATTCAAATTAACTCAGTTTAGTTTACTCTATTTATTATTATTTCAATTTAGTTTATTTTATTTTATTTATTCAAATTCAATTCGTTTCAATTTTTTATATTTATTTAAGTTCAATTCAATTCAGTTCAGTTTACAATATTTATTAATATTTTTGTTCTGTTCAGTTTATTTGATTTATTTAAATTCAGTTCAGTTCAGTTCATTATATCTATTTAAAATCAGTTCAGATTCTTATATTTATTTAAATTCATCTCAGCTCCGAACCTTCTCAACCCTCTATCTTAATCTCATGCCATCTACGTTCATTTCATACTATTTGCCTCTATTTAATATCATCTCCATTTCATCTCAACTGCACAACGATTTAATTCAAATGATAGAAGTGAATTGGCGGGAGGACGGGTGCAGCAGAAGAAGAGCTGATGTCGGCAATTATGAATGAAAGACAATAGTAATTGATTGCTCGTGCCCGAGTGACTTGTGTCATTCCATGCATCTCATTCTATCCTCCCAATTGTGAGGTGGCTGAGGGGGCCTTCTGCCACCTGGAAGGGATTCTCTTCCGTTCGGGGCCCCTTCAATGACGTGTCATCCTTTCAATCCCAAATGCCACCTACGATGCCCTAATGCACATTTGTCTATTTCCCCGTGTACAAACCAACCAGATAGTGTGGTACCTATGTTTCAATCATTTATTTCCTCCATATAGTTGAAGTTTTTGGTTAGAATAAAATTACAAAGTTTATTATTAAACCGAGGTTAAGATAAGAATGGGGGAGTGTTTGATTAAATGCAACAATCAAAGCTGGTAACAGGTTCCGGACTCAAGACTCCTTCCCAAGTCACGCGTTTCATTTTAAAATGTGGTTTTAAATCGATTAAATACGGGTTCAACTTTAACGAAAATTGATTAAAGGCGGTTCTATTGTAGAACCGCTTTTAATTGACTGCTTTTGTTGGGCCTTTTGACCCAATATACAAATGAAAATCAGGCCTTTAGATTGGTTTCATACTTTTCCAGCCTATTCATTAGGTTTTCCTTTCAGTCTCCCTCCACCCTCACCCTTCCCCCCACCATCGGCGTCCACCACTCTCGCATCGCCACTCTCGTCTTCACTGATCTCGCCTCCACCGTTTGAGCGGTTGTGTTTCAGATGCGATTTGTTGAAGAAATTCCTTTTAAATTTCAAGATACATTGAGATTCCATGTTAAAATTAATTGACACTCCATGAAGGTGACCATTTAGTGGCAACTGATGTGATCATTATCCTTGTAATAAACTTATGTGAAATATATCTTTCAACGCGCTCTCTCACGTGTCAACGTGAAAACACTTTACGACCCAATATTGAGCCAAATTAAAGGGTATCCAAACATCAGCCTAATATACCCAACTAGGACCCAGATTCCAAATACCCAGCTCTGATACCATGTTAAGCTTCAAGGTACCTTAGCCTTTCATCTTAAAACTAATTGGCACTAAGTGAAAGTGACCCAATACTTTATATTATATTAGTCATTATCATTGTAACAAATCGATGTGCGATATATCTTCCAGGGCTCTAAGAACGAGCCAAGCCGCGCATGACCAAAGACCTTATATATTCTTCAAAAGATAAATTTGAATGATAATAAATATGGACATAAATATTAGTACTCAAAAATTATTTACTACTGATGAATACAATAGTATGACATACAATGCTATAGTTACTATATCTCAGTTCGGCAAAAAATTTAACAATTTTGTCCTAAATTTTTTGTGTGTGTAATTTAATTAGAAAGGGAAAAACTAAGAAGTGTCATTTATTGCTATCATTTATTGCTATCATTTATCTGCAGCAATGCATTGAATTGCAACCTCATCAGTCATCACCTCCATTCATAATGCAAAACTGGAACAATGATTTTCCATTCTTTATTAGGCACCTACTTATTTTCCTTTTGTACCGCATGCTTTAGTTACGATAGTGATATCTGATTGCGAGTTTTTTTTTCCTTTTAAATATTACATGCAAGTAATCAAATTACGTATTAACATCATAATCTAAGACTTAACTAAAAGACACTATCATTGAATCCATTGAACTTCAGTGAAACCTGACATTCCATCCATTTGAATAGCTAAGCCCTTCTGATAACACCCAAACGCTGCACCATCAACGAACTCCACCCGGAACCACCACAATCTCACCATCATCGACCACATACAGGTTGGGAAACCACAGTGGAGACTACCGACACGGTCCCATGACGCTGAGCAATCTCCATCAAGAAATTGCTCTAATATTCACATTTTTTTATGGATGTGTGTTTTGAATCATGAACCTCTCAGTTATAGAGAGTGCGGTTTTACCACTAAACCAGGATCAATTCACAACTGATAGAGAGGTTTCTCTTCGATGCATTGGATATATCACACGTTTAAGTTATTTTCTTAGGAGAGAGTAAGACTCTGTTTAGCAGAGCTTATAAGCTGCTTTTCTCATAAGAAAATCAATTTTTACTGTTTGGTCAAGTGTTAAAAATCAGCTCATTTTGAAAGTATAAACTATTTTTTGGGGAAAAGCAGAAGTCGGTCCCTCTGCTTTCAAAATAAGTCAGTTTTTCTTATAAATACAACTCAACCAAATACATCCTAAATACAGTCAAATTGGTGCCAAATTATTGGATTTATCTTGTAAGGATCCATATTTTTGTTGTATCATGAAAATATTAGCATATACATTTACAGTGTTTAAAAAGAATATGAGATTGCAGGTTGTGGACAAAGGATTTTTTCCCTTCTTATAACTCTCTCCCTCCTTCCCTATTGAAACTCATATTTCAATTTTTTTAGAGTAACAAACTTGCCATTTTGATTATAAAACTTTATGAGTCAAGTGCTAAAATATCTTAGTTTTAGGTTGAAAGTGCCAATATAACCCTGCAAAACGAGAAAGTGTCAAAATAACCCTAATATTATGATGTATGTGTCAATTTAACTCTGGGCACCGTTGACTTCAATTGTCAACGGGAAAATTTGGCCGGAATTTAAGAAAATGATAATTTTAACCCTAGATTAAAAGGGGTTAAATGGGAATTCAACTTATGGGGCAAGGGTATTTTTGTCATTTCAGGTCCTGTCAACACCCAACTTGATGAGTCAACGCCGTAATAGTGACAAAAGGTTATAATTGCAAAATTTGCCATAAAATTAGGGTTATTTTGGCACTCATATTTTGCAGAATTATATTGGCACTTTCATGATAAAGTTGGGGTTAGAAGTATAAAAATCCCAAATTTTATTGATATATAAACTAGAATAATGTCACGTGATTCATTTCAACAAATAATTTTAAACATTAAATATTATAAATTTTGTGACACATTTATAAAAAAAAATCAACAGTCAAACATATGTGGTATTAACTTCAAACAGTTAATGCAGAATTAGAGAGTATTACAGCAAAAAAAGTATACTGCTAAATCACATCCTATGTTATTATATTACCTTACCTTCTGTATTTATAATTTTTTTATACCTTTTGTATTTTCATAAATAAAAAAAGTGACAGTGGCCGCAGGACATCGGTGGTGGTGGTGGCGGTGGCCCAACAATTGTGGTAGTGTTGCCACTTACTATATGCACGTGCTAGCGAATCATGTACCAGCGCTAGTGATTGGTCATCAATGCTATCGCACCGAGTGACCGGAAGCTGGATTCTCGCACGCTCAGTCGATGGTGATTAGCAACGGCTAGTGCTTCATTGCAAATGACGCAAATTTGAGTATTCGTTGGTTGTGGATTTCGATCGGGAACCATGATCCAGGTTTCGCCGGTAGTATTGGGAACAGTGGGCAGTAGGGTGACCGGTGGGGGTGATAGTCGCAAGGAGGTGGTGTGGTGGGTCAAATTGGGAGGCGGTGGTAAGCTCAAGTTGCTACTATTTTCTAGAGGGGAAAGGGTTGCTAACAAGGAAATAGAAACATTTCCTTTTTATAGATGTTAGTTTTCTAATGGAATTATGTTTCATTGTTGGTTAAATTATATATGATAATTTTCTTATAAACTTTAGAATCATATTCCTGTTAGACTTTAGTTTGTTGTAGCCTTATAGTATATTGTAATCCTCATCATTGATGAGACATGTCATATCAATGCACCATTGATTAACCCGATTATATTTTTCTCATGGTATTAGAGCTGATTAGATTTGGGACCCCCCTCTTAGTTTATCTTAAGGTCAACGATCTTTAGTTGTATCTGCCGCTTGGCGCCAGGACAACAACTCACCCCACGTCGTGGTCATCAATGATAAAGATTACAATATATTGGACTACAACAAATAAAAGTCTAATAGAAATAGGATTTTAAAGTTTATAAGGAAATTACCATCTATAATCAAAACTACAAGGAAACCTAATTTTATTAGAAAACTGTCATTTATAACATATCATACAAGGAAAGGTTTCTATTTCTTTTTTTAAATTAAACCCATATGAATGGGAGAGAGATTTATTAGGCTCTCCAAACCTGTCGGTAACTTTCGTTACTCCAAAAGAATCACCGAAATGAAAGTTTGTCAAAATAATGTAGAAAAGGGCAATATTGTTGCCGATTTCAAACCTATCTATCTATGTAGGTAAAAATGGTAGTGATTCTGAAAGTCACACCTCCACCCCCTGTGTCGATGTAGATCTTTCGGCCATACTACTAAAGTTTCCTAGATAGTGTTACCCCCTAAAGAGTTCAGAAATGTCACAGATGACAAAAAACATCTACCTCTAATGTGATTTGCTCCCAACTTGTGGTCCATAGCAGTAGCCTCACCATGTTTGAGTCTTGATTCCATGGTAATAATTGTGGCAACATTTCTGGCCAATCTCAATATCTGCAAAACGAAAACCGTCAGCAATATCTGTCAATTGTTTCCTGCCTGATATGAGGCAGCCTAATCCTATCCAATATAATAAGAGCCCTGATTTTTTTGTTCAGTTGATGAAAATGAATTGAAACCTGGGAGCTGGTTGATGACAATGCTAGTTTTGATAATGCATCTGCCACTTTGTTTCCTTCTCTAAGAGTGTGTGTGATGGTGATATGATTAAGGACCTTTTGTATATCATATACCTCCTGGTATATGTTCCAGGGAGCCTTGAGAGGGTCCCTAATGACCTCCATTGCCATCGAGCAGTCATTTTCCAAACAGAAATAATTCAAGGACGAAGATACAGCTAAGTTGAAACCATGTAATAATGCAAGGATTTCAGATTGTAAAGCGGAGGTTGAATTTAAGCATGTAAGTCTCGCTTTGATTACAAATCCATTGTGGTCTCGTATTACTACACCTATCCAGCATTTGTTAGAATTTGAGTTCCATGAGGCATCTACATTAACCTTTATTCCTTTTGATTTCTCCCATTGGACTAACCTGATTAAAGGTTTGGGTGGTGGCCTTATGAGTGGCATTAAACCTTTTTCAAACCAAATAGAATCTGACAGTTTATGAGGAACATACTTTGCCTATAAGAACAGCAGAAAACATCATCTCTAATTGATTCAATTATAGTTGGAAAATGAAGGCTTATATTCTGATATAACATTTTGTTCCTACCCTTCCATATGTTCCAGCAGACAAAAGCAGGGATAATAGTTAGTAAATATGAGTGTATTTTAGAATCCCATTTTGTGGTCCAGTAGTATGATAACCTATCAAAAATGCTATTAAAAACCTGAGTTCTAATTCCAAGCAAATTGTCATAGAATGTCTAGATTTTTGCAGCAATTTCACATGAATTGAAGTAGTGATCCAGTGAATCTTGGTTATTGCATAATGGACACTTATATGCAAGGTTGATGTTAGAGAAGATAAGGATGTCATCAAAAGGCAGAAATGCATTAGAAAGTTTCCAGAGAAATATAGAAACTTTCCTGGGAATGCTCTTTTCCCAAATTCTCTGTAGAATACGCAAAGCTCTCCTTTTTCTTGCCACAATCTGGAAAGCTGATTTGTAAGTGAAGTTTCCATTGTCCATGGGCTTCCAGATGAGCCTATCAGGTCTTGAAGGGGTGAGTTTTGCTGCCTGCAAAAAATTAAGAATGTCAGTTGGCAGATTTTGCATGGAAAGCAGTGCCCTATCTTTGTTGTGTATGAAATCTGTAATTGACGAGTGTATAGGCAAATCATAGGTGGGATCACAGTAATCCTGAAGACAACCATGGCCTGTCCAGTTCGCGGTATACAAATTTGAGCAGCCATCTCCATGTATAACTCTGGAGTTTGCTTCAGCCAAACTGTTACATTTTACAATTCTCAACCAGGTTTGGGATTTTCGTACATACCACAGCATTTTTGCCCAAAGTGCACTGCCCATTTGGAATTTCCACCAAATCTTAAGCGAAAATGCATCTATTATGTCCCTAAAGTATCTAAGGCCAAGTCCATTTTCAGAAACAGGGAAGGACATATTTTTTAAACTCCTCCACACCTTTTTATTATCATCCTCATTTTCTCCCCAGAAAAAAGTAGTAATTTTCCCCAGAAAAAAGTAGTAATTTTTCTTTTTAACTCTTTAAAGACAGTGTTTGGTGGTATCATCACAGCCCAAATATGTTGTGGTATGGCAAACATTACACTTTTGATAAAAACCAATTTTCCAGCCATACTTAACCATTTATTTTTCCAGTTGTTTAACATGTTATCATATTTTTCCAAAATAGTCTGGAAATATGCTGCTATTGGCCTTCCTATGAAGATGGGACACCCCAAATAAGTGAAAGGGAAAGAACCCTGGGACATACCTAACCTGGACCTAATCAGGAAAATGTTCCTTTTAGAAGCATTGTGACTAACGTAGAAACTACTCTTTGAGTAGTTTATTTGTTGACCACTTCTTGTTTCAAATACCTCTAGAAAGGCCTTTAGTATAGTTAAAGTCAGAGGTGTAGCTTGTAGAAATATCAAAGTGTCATCAGCATAGGAAAGATGGGAAACAGGTACAACATTATGTGGAAGAACAAAAGAGTTCAATTTGCAGTTAGAAAAACAGAATGTTATACTTCTAGAGAAAGCTTCAGAGAACAAGTTAAAAAGTATAGGGGATAGAGGATCTCCCTGCTTTATTCCTCTTGTAGGTTTGAAGAAACCAGCAGGCTTACCATTGATGATCACAGAGAAGCAAGCAGCTGAGAGATTACCAATAATGATGTCCATAAACCTTTGACAAAACTCAAATTTTAATAATATAGCACTCAAGAAAGACCATGTAACCCTATCAATTGCCTTTGTCAAATCTAACTTAAGGATACAGTTAGGGTGTTTTCCTTTGTTGTTTAGGAAAGAGATAATTTCTCTTGCATACAAAACATTGTCTGAGATATCTCTACTCTTCAAATCACTAATTATAAAAACTCCACGTAAAATTTTATATATATTTATATACAAAAATTTAATATTTAAAAATTATTTATAACAATAATTTAATATTAAAATATTATTATTGATTACATAAAATTTAACTTGAATGGAAAAAATTAAATGTGTAATTTACTTTAAAATTGAAAGGATGCAAGAATCTCTATGGTGTGACGGTGAAATACTCCCTATATTCCTCTGTTATTATTATTATTTTTTGTTTCTTTTGTATTGGTATACTTTTAATTTTTGACAATATTCATTCAATTTCATTCATTCATTCACTTTACTTTTTAATTTTTATATTTAATTTGATCCATTCATTTTTTTTACCTAAATTCATTCACGTAAAATTTATGAAGACATTTGTAGAGGAACAGAAGAAGTACTGTATGAAGGAAATGCTACAGATTTATTTTCTTCTTTTTAAAAAATAATAATTTTGGAATGCTATAGATCTGAATAATAAGTAGTCTTCTGTTTCCCCTATGACTATACGATTCAATTTATCGGACGAAAGTCATTATATGATACAACTCCGTCACATTATAAATTACTTATTTACTTTTTAAAAATTAAATTTTATAAACTTTGACCATAAATATAAATAATATATAAATAATAAATATATCATGTGAGATATTGTTGGATTTATCTTAACATCTATTTTCTAAATATCAATTTTTTATGCATCATTTTTATATGTAACTAGAGATATTTACGGTCAAACATGCTTATTAAATACTGTAAAAAAGTAAATAAACAATTTAGAGTGGGACGGAGAAAATATATGTTATCCGATATATCATTTAATGACTTCGTCTAATAGTAAGGCAGTTTAAAATATAATTTTGTGTTAGCAAAGTCTTGGGAAAGACGGTCTTTCCATAGACTTATGAAAAAACGGAGTTTAATTAGAATAATAAAAGGTAAAAGGTCTTTGTTGCAATATTAAAGTTTTATTATATAACGTGTAGTAGTTATAA
>JAULKM010046536.1:0-12931 GCA_032355605.1 Rubia tinctorum
ATAGTAGGTTTCCAAAATTATTTTCAGTTTTATAAAAAAATCAAGAATGTTAAACTTGTTTATGAATTAAATTAATGATCGGTATTTTGAAAATTTTAGATTTATCAATATAACAGTGTAAATTTTAGATTTATCAACATAACAGTGTAAATTTTAGATTCACAAATGCGTCCTCTGGGATAATTTGTACAAAGCAAATTTTTTTGCAAGGGAGAAACGACGCCTACATATTGCAAGGATAATTGCAGTGCCTAGGAATGTTGGGAAAAGTAGGGTTGCTGAATAGACAAACAATGGTAGTATAGACATTTTAAATTTTCTTAAATTTAATTTTTTAAAAGAATGGTATAACAGTAAATTCACATAATTCTGGCCGAATTTAGGTTCACAGGGTTAGATTGGCACTTTCGATCAAATAATAGGGTTATAAATTCACTTTAAGATTTTACAGGGTTAGATTGACATTTTCGACCAAAACATAGGGTTATTTTAGCACTTAACTCTTATATTTTTTAAGTAAAGTATCATATACTTTAATTTGAATATTTATTTTCAACTTAAATATTGTACTTTTATACTCTCTACTTTCCACTCTATTTTGGTTAATTGCTTTTTGACTGATTTCAGTGACCATATTTGACATTAAATATGTTACTAATAGAAAGAGCTTTACTAAAGGCGCCATTAGAAGGCGGTTCCTTTAGAGCCGCCTATGTAATAGACCCGGAACCATTTCTGAGTTCGGAAATCCCTCTCGGGTCATTTTAAAGGTTGTT
Source organism: Rubia tinctorum (assembly GCA_032355605.1). Taxonomy (NCBI): domain Eukaryota; kingdom Viridiplantae; phylum Streptophyta; class Magnoliopsida; order Gentianales; family Rubiaceae; genus Rubia; species Rubia tinctorum. Next base: position 777 of record JAULKM010046536.1, read on the forward strand.
TCGCGTTTAGAACTACCTTTTAAAAAAAGACCCGTACTATTTCCGAGTTCTGAAATGCTTTCCTAGGTCACCTTTTCATTTTAAAGGCAGAACTAAAGGCAGAACCACCTTTAATGGGCTGAAACCCATACTTAGTCATTTTAAGTTGGCCCAAACCATGAGCCCACCTTACTTCCTCCCAATTTTTATTTCTTCCATTGTGAAACCCCATTCCCGTCCAATTTTCTCTCTCAACCCCACACCCCACCTCTGCCGCCGAACCCTCCCTTCACCGTCTCACCCTCCATCCGCCGCTCAGTCCCCTCCTCACGTACGCCACCCTCCGCGGAGCTTTAGCCCTCAACCTCTCACACCACATCTAAGCTACACCGCCCTCCGCCTATGCTCCACCGCATATGCCACCCCTCCGCTCTTCCAAGGTTCTCGTCGCCATCTCCGCCTCCAAGCTCCGACATTGCCACACAACCTCAATTTTCCCCCACCTCTGCCTCCAGGCTCTGACACCGCCATACGACCCCGACGTGCATCATTTGAGCTTTGGCATGCTCGCCTGGGACATGTTTCCAACAGTGTCATTTCTAGTTTGCAACAGTCAGGAGTACTTTTTGTTTCTTCGTTGTTACCTAAACCGAACACTTGTGCCCCTTGTGTTATGGTAAGGGGACATCGGTTGTCATTTTTTGAGAATCATAAACGTGTTTTGCATGTATTGGATTTGGTTTATTGTGACTTATGGGGGGCCCTCCTCTATTTTATTTGCATTTGGCTTTGCTTATTATGCTTTGTTTGTTGATGATTTTCTCGATTCATCTGGTTGTACCCGCTTCATCGCAAGTCCAATATTTATTACAGTTTGAAGCATTGGTTGAAAACCAATTTTCGGCCAAGATTAAGGTATTTCAGAGTGATGGTGGTTCTGAGTTTCTCAACACTCATCTTAGCTCTCATTTTGCGTCTAAGGGTATTCACCACCAAGTTCTTGCCCTTACACTCTGGAGCAGAATGGACGAGCAAAGCGAAAACATCGCCATGTTGCGGAAATAGGATTGACTATGCTTGTTCACTCTCACTTACCGTTATCTCGATGGGATGATGCATTTTCCACAGAAGTTTACTCCATAAACTGCCTCCCTACTCCGGTCCTATGGGGTTCCACTCCCTATAGTAACTTTTTGGCAAAGATCCTGTTTACTCAAATTTTCACCCTTTTGGGTGTTGGGGTTTCCTTATGTTTGGCCAGTTGCTCCGCACAAGCTATCACCTCCCAGCATTCCGTGTGTTTTATTGGATATAGTTCGCATTATAAGGGATTTTGATGTCTTGATCCAGCTTCAGGTCGAGTTTATGTAACCTGACATGCCCATTTTTGATGAGTTATGCTTTCCCTTTGCCACTTCCTCTGTCACGGTAGCTGCGTCACCACTCTCAACATTGGATGTTTCTGCTTTCATTGATCCTGAGCCTATTTCATTGGCAGTACCGACTTCTTCATCTCCTGTTCGCCCCTCTTCCTGTTGGACATGTTCATCTAGTTGCGATTCACCAGTGGTCACTCATACAGTTTCAGCCCCTTCTCCCCGGTCCACTCCTCCTACCTCACCACCTTCGTCTTCTTCAGATGGTTTCTTGCCCTCTTCCTCTATACGGACTCATCGGATGACGACTCGTTCTACCACTAGGGCCATTCAGCTACCGAATTACTCAGATCTTGCGACACACAGTTTTCTTGCTGCTTTATTTTTGCAGATGAAACCTACCGACTATATTTATGCTCTTTGTGATCCATATTGGGTGGCAGCTATAGATGAGGAAATTGCTGCCCTCAAGAGTCAGCATACTTGGGAGTTAGTTTTGCGCCCGTTGGACGTCAATATTGTTGGCTCCAAGTGGGTATATCGTCTCAAATATCGTCCTGATGGCAGTATTGACCGCTATAAAGCTTGTCTGGTCGCTCAGGGGTTCGCTCATATTCCAGGCTTCGGTTTTGATCACACTTACAGCCCTGTAGTCAAGGCCTCCACAGTTCGCACCGTTCTCGCTATTGCTACGATGCGCTCTTGGCCCCTTCACCAGTTGGACGTTAAAATGTCTTTCTTAATGGTGTTCTTGATGCTCCGGTGTATACGGCTTATCCTATTGGTTATAAAGATCCTCTTCGCCCAGACTATGTTTGTCTCTTGCGCAAGGCTATTTACAGTCTTAAGCAAGCCCCTCGAGCTTGGTTCCAGCGGTTTAGCAGTTACTTGGCTCGGCTTGGTTTTCGGTGCAGTACAGCTGACACTTCCTTGTTCATTCTTTCTCGTGGATCATCCTTGCTCTATCTTGTTGTCTATGTTGACTATATTATTCTCATCGGGAATGACTCCGCTCTTCTTCAATAATTTATCACTCGCACTCATCAAGAGTTTGCCATTAAGGACTTAGGTGCTCTTCACTATTTCCTTGGTCTGGAGGTTACACCTACTGCCTCTGGTCTTCTTCTAGGATAGGCGAAGTATGCTCATGATATTCTGACTCGTGTTGGAATGTCGGATGCTACTACTGTTGCCACTTCATTTTTTTTCCAATTCCCAGCTTCTCACCAACATCGGTCCTCAGTTTTTGAACCTCACACTCTATCGCTCCTTGGTTGGTGCCTTACAGTACCTGACCATTACTCGCCCAGATCTAGCTTTTGCGGTCAACCCCGTCAGTCAGTTTCACCAAGATCCTAGGGATGATCATTTTGTAGTCACTCGGATTCTTCACTATGTCCGTGGCACTATTCATTTTGGTCTCACCTTCCGTGCTGCCAATTCCCCGGAAGTGCTGAGTTATTTGGACGCTGATTGGGCTCGTTGCATCGAAACTTATCGCTCCACTTATGGATATGTTGTTTTTCTTGGTGACAATCTTGTCTCATGGAGTGCCAAGAAGCAGCCTACCGTTTCTCACTCCAGTACGGAGTCTGAATATCGGGCCTTGGCGAATACTGCTTCTGAGGTAGTCTGGTTATCTCATTTATTGTGTGATCTCCGGGTTCCTCTCTCTCAGCCGCCGTTGTTGTTATGCGATAACAACAGTGCCATTTTCCTGGCTCAAAATCCGGTGGCCCACAAGCGGGCTAAGCACATTGACATTGACTACCAATTTGTCCGTGAGTTGGTTTCTGCAGGAAAACTTCGCGTTGCCCATGTACCCACTACACTTCAGATTGCGGATATCTTCACCAAGAGCCTTTCCCGTCCTTTGTTTGAGTTTTTTAGATCCTAGTTTTGCGTCTCTGAGCATCCGACGCTTCGCTTGAGGGGGGTGTTAGACTTAATCTCATAGATGATTAGTATTTGAGTTTGTGTTGTTCTCAGACTCTTTGATGTACACCTCTATATATCTTTCATTCATTCAATAATATTTTCACTACGGGAAATACTCTCTCCAAACAGGTAAAAGGAGACGAGTGGCCAAAAGTATATAATGAAAAGGGATAAATGGTTTCCTAGGTCTTTCACCCTATAAACAAGTAGCTACATAAACACATACACCACCCACCCCGGAAAGAGTGCTGGTTGCTGAGTTGAGCCAGGTAGCCGCAACCGAGATGTCAGGATCTGGGACACCAAAATGCAGCAGCAACGGAAGTGGTTGTATCCTTCTGTCACCTGAAACACAAAAGCGAGACACAGTAGAATCGAAGGAACACAAATAGGCCAATAGATCCTCTCAATCATGATAAATATAGATCAAATATTGATCCTTTTCAAAGCACAGGATAGAAGAAACGTGTCCAGCAAAAGATAGATGAAAAGCATTGAGATTATGTATAGATCAGATACATCCATTGTTGAGTGGATAGTGTCGTTCACAACATGTATTGACAACGATCTTCCCAAACAGTGGTGGTGTTGGCAGGGCAATGACAATTCTAGATTCCCTAAGAGACTCTTTGTCAGCAATTGCATGACACTTGCACAACAATAAAGAGTTAGGCGTTCGAGTTCCCTAAAGTAAGCATTCAATTATACGATTAGCACCTCACAACTCATTATTCGAAATTACTAATAATAAATGGATATTTATAATACCAACAGAAGACGCTAAAACGAGCTTAAACATAACAAAAGTAAACTTTGGATCACTGAGCTTACAACAAGCACTTCGGGGAAAAAGTGCTCAAGAGTTGAGTTTAAAAGATCTATAGGCAACTTCAATCAAGCAACAAAAAGTCCTCAATTTCAGTTCAAAAAACATATGTTACATCTTTCTAAAAATCCCCCTTTGCTTAAATAAAGGTTTTGTGAAATCCAAAGAACAAGGAACCATAACCAACAGGTCCAATTCGTCTCTTTCTTAAGAACCATTGTTTCTATCTTGAGACACGGGGTCACAATATACATTAGTTTCGCGGTCATCCATGTTTTTTCTCCTTAAAATGAAAATGTTTAAAACAATATGCATGTTAACGTTAATTTATATAGAATATAATTTCTATAAAAAAAACTTATTTTTAAAATTTAAGACGTAGCTATAAAATATAGATATTTATTACTTTTATATTTTTCTATATGACATGGATCCTTTTGACCCGAAGCCTTGTTTGAAAACGATTAACTAATGTTATTCAACAAAAATAAAAAACCGACTACCTAATGAGGTTATTTGATATTTATTTTTATTTATTTTAATAAGGTTTCTATAAGTTCAAAAAACTTTCAAAATGCATCACACTGTATAAATAATTATAACTTAACCCTAAAAGTTACTGAAACGTGATTTTTCATAATTGGTATAATTTTTATTCAGTTTACCATGCGACTTTTTGTCCTTTCGATAGTATTGATTAACGAGAAGGCATTATTAACAACGGTCAATTTATATATTATTATTTTTGAAAAAGTAATAACTTCATTAAAACTTCCAAAACTTTAATCTCAATTCTTTTACAATCACTAAACTTATCTACTCTATCTCATCCATTAGCTTTGCACATTCTACTTTTACATTTGGTTTAAGCCATGCTATAAACACAATACTTTCCAAAATCTTGCTAACTACCTCACTTCCCGTCTCCTTTGCCCAGAAACACTTTTCATTCGGGCACATCCAAATCCAATACATAGTCTCTGAAATAGCAATCTTCAACATCTGCACTTTAGTCCCTTTGCCATGCATTTTTCCATAATCCATTCCATCTCCTCATCCCATCCATGTGGTATCCGAGACCTCTGTAACCATCGCTAAATGCAGCTCCAAACATATCTAGTTTGATAGCATTCAAAGAATAAATATTGTACAAATTCTTTTTCATCACAAAATGAACATCTACTATCAACAGCTACTCCAAATTTCCCCAACCTATCCTTCGTTGCTAGCCTTTTATAGCAGCACGACCAAAGAATAAATCGATCCCTTGGTCTCGCATAATTCTCATAAAAATTTTTGCACCATACCTTAGCTGGTTTCTTCGTTTTCGGACTTTTGTATACCTTCCTGGTGCATACATTTGCGTTCTCCTTCTGCTCTAGCCATACCTTCACATTAGTCATTCTATCCCTACACTTGCTCAACCCTTTAATCAACCACGACGAACTTGCTGGAAATATTACCTCCATTACATCTTTTCCTCTTATATAATAAGCATGGATCCATTGGATCCACAACCGATCAGTCTTTCTGTTCAAGTTCCACAAAGTCTTACCAATGCACGCATCATTCCATTCCTGTAAAGACAATAAATTTCACCCTTCTTTCTTCTTTGATTCACAAATATTGTCCCAAGAAACTGAAGATTTCCTGGAAATACTCACCCCTTGTCCACAAGTAAGAACTACAAACAGTTTCTATATATTTCAACACGGATTTCGGCAGAGGAAAGGCTTGCATTCAATAATTAGCCAATGCAAATAGCACACTTTTGATTAGTTACACTCTTTCCGCAAAACTGAGGTGTTTAGAGCTCCAGTGTTTTACCCTCTCCGCCATTTTCTCAATGAGCGGCTAGCACATTTGTATCATTAATTTTTGACTGGCTTATGGGACTCCCAAGTATCTTAATGACACTACTCCTTCTTCAAACCCAGTTATATTCAGGATTCTTTCCTTCAGTACATTATCAACTCCTCCAAAGTATACATGGCCTTTACTTTTACTAACTCAAAGTTCTGTGGATTCCTCAAACCTCTTGTAAGCTCGCATCATAATCTCCATAGAATGCTCATCCCCCTTGACAGCAATAAGACATCATCAGTGAAACTCAAACTGATAATCCCTAATAAGTCACACTTAGGATGAAATATATACATCCGATTCATACTGGTTTTATGCAAACACCTCGCCATGTACTCCATTACTAGCATGAATAGAAGCGACGCAATGGGATCACCCTGTCTCAATCCCCGTTTGGCCTGCACAAATCGGGTTAGGTTCTCATTCTGAACGAGACCGATGTTGTACAGAACATTATCCACTTCACAAAATCACTAGGGAATCCCATCTTCAGCATTATCTGTTCCAAAGCCGCCCAATCAACTATATCGTACGCTTAATGGATGTCCATTTGAATAATACATCTAGGACCACCACTCTTCATGTTGTATCCCCGAACAATTTCATACGCTAACATGATATGGTCGTGTATGCACCTCCCCGGAACAAACACTGCATGATTACCTTGCACAATCTCTTCGATCACATTCCTCAACCTTATTGTCAACACTTCCGAGATAATTTTATATATGGTAGAGAAGTAAGAAATCAGACAAAAATATTTAACCTTTACAACATTGGGACTTTTTAGAATGAGTCCGACTATATTGCTGTTAACAGCTCTATATAGTCTCTCATTCACGAAGAAGTCATGTATTACATTCATCAGATCACCTCCAATAACCTCCCAATTTTCCTTAAAGAACTTTGCATTAAATCTGTCTCCTCCAGGGGCTTTCAGGTTGCCAATTCCTTTCAGTGCTGCTCTAACTCCATGCACTTGTATTGACTTCACCAAGTTTCTCCTACTTCCATTATCCAGAAATTTCCCTCTCCTTATTCCCTCAATATCAATGCATTCCGTTCTCACTCCCTTCTTACCAGCCAAGTTTTCATAAAACCTGACCACCTCATTTTCAATCCACTCTTGATTAGTAATTACAACACCGTTCTCAGCTTCCAGTCTTAGCATACCTATCACTTTGTTTTTTTGTTTTTACAGATGCATGGAAATAAGCTTTATTTCCATCCCCTAATTGCAACCAGTCCACTTTTGACTTTTGTTTGGCAATTTTTTCATCTATACGGTGTCATTTATAAACCTCATCAATACGAGCTATCACCTTCTGCATATTGTCCCCATTCATCCTTTGTTTGATTATGTCATTTTGTGCAGTCTCCAGGTCCATCTAGCCTTTTCAAGTTTGGTTTTCACACCTCCTAACTGTCTTATATAACCCCTCAAATCACCCTGCAATCTGATCAATTTTCTCCATACCACATACATTGGTCTTCCCGTCATAAGCTTCATCCAGCTTGTTTTAATGGCCATCAACACCTCTTCATTCTCAAGCAAAAAGTTTATAAAATGAAACTGCTTTACCCGTTTCCTATTCTCCTCAAAAAGTTTTAGTCCCTGTAATCCATGATCAGATATTCCTGCACCTATGTTTTCAACAACTCCCTCTGGAAACTTCATAAACCACTGTGTTTCCCAAAGCTATATCAATCCTGGAATAGATCACACTGTCTACTTGTCTATTAGTCCAAGTAAAAAAAATCACCTAAACTTTCACACTCACTTAAACCTGCCCTGATCACCATTTGTTCAATATTCACCCATCTGTACCTCATTGCCTCAAATTCTCTCCTCCTCACTCAGGACGTTGTTGAAATCTCCAATGACAATCCATGGACCTTGTATAAGACTCTGAGACCTTTCAATTCCAGCCCATAAATCTTTCCTTGGCTTCAACAAATTCCCAGCACATACAGTTGTAACCCAGAAAATGGTTTCTCCATTCCTATCACATACCTCACACAATATCATCTGCTCAGTCACTTTTTTATTTCTCACTTCCACTTTATTTTGATCCCATAATACCCAGATTCTACTATAAGGATGTGATTCATAATTTTCTTCTATCCCCGACCAACCAGAAAAAACTTTTCTTACCTCCTCAACATTCTATTTTTTTTTACTTTTGTTTCTACTATCACAACAAGCATAAAATTGAGATCTCTGAGATGGGAGTTGATCTCATTCCTCTTTGTTGCATTATTAATCCCTCTAATGTTCCAAAAGATTATCATGGGACATGCCCATATCGCTCCAGAAGCTTTAACTCACTCCCTAGAGACATTATAGTAACCCTCCCCTCTCTCCATCAACCCGCACCCTCTTATCAGCTCTAAATTCAGGTATTTCTGCTTCACTCTTGCTATGCTCAGCATAATCATGCAGCACCATTTTTCCTCTGCTCTTCATTTTAACCATTGTCCATTCCCCACTCTTCTTTCTTCATTCTGTTTCACATTTATTGGTTGTGAATTTTCTAGCACTGTTTTTCCCTGCTTCTCATCCTTCATTTTCACCTGCCAAACCTGAGTAGTCTTCTTCCTTTCATTATTTTCCTTGCATTTGTGCCTTCCGATTTGACACTTATCACAGAACAACGGGTTACCCTCCAACTCAAGCTTCTGTTTAATTTTATTTCCCTCAACATATTTTACGATCACATAATCAGGGATCTTCTTGGAGATGTTAACTTCAACTAGAACTCTGGCATAAAAGACTCTCAATTTGTTTGCCGTACATTCATTTGTAAACAATGGTTTTCCCACCGCACTGCATATTTTCCCCTGACTTTTCGAAGCCCATAGATGCAATGCCAAGTTTGGAAGCTTCGCCCAGATTGGTAAGGTTCAAACCATATCCTTCTCCAGCGAAAAATTAGGCTTCCACATCTGTAGGAACATAGACATATGGTATATGGTATAGGGACCCATTCTTAACACCTTATCTCTATCCTGCTTTGTTTTAAATCTCAGAATAAAGTTTCCCTCCTAGTTATACAGTACCTCCAACGCACATACAAATGACCAAAATCTCAATATAAATGTTTGACTCCATTCATGGTAAGGTTCCCCCCCCCCCCAATTACATACATAATCAAGGATTTTCCTCAATAATCCAACTCATTTTTCAAGTCATCAAATTCAATCTCTACCTCCAATTCACCATCAACAAACTTAGGGGTAACATAATCAATACGCATACCATTAGTCTGGAATCGATTCCCACTGATTATATAAACCCAAAATTTTCCATCCCTTCCCCCCAGTCATTCCATTCTTCACATCATCATCAATCTTAGTATCTAGGTTAACATATCGTACCTCTTTTTCAGATTGTGTATCCGCATCCGACGTCTCCACTGTTTCACCCTCATCATCGCCTTTCTCCTCCAGCTGATTGCCCGAATCAACACAATCTCCCTGTATTGTTCTGCTCCAGTCTGTAGCCAGCTTCGCAACCTCCTTTAGCGGCCGGCCTTGCCCCCGCTTCATAGTTATTGCAATTGCACACTTACTGTGTGTTTTTCACTCGTACAATCAGCCTCCTGTTTAAAACAAGTTTAACTATTATATTTTATTTATTAAAGTTATGAAACAAAAACTGTACTTTTAAACTTAAATATTATATTTTGGGAAAAATACAAAAACTAACTCTGTTGTTTTATGAAAGTGTCAATCTAATCCTGTAAAATATGAAAGTGTGATTCTAACCCTAAGTTTTTCAGCAAATGTGCCGATATAACATTTTCACACTATTCCGACGTTGATTTGACATTTTCCGATATTAACCTATCCTAAAAAGACTATAATACCCCTACTGTTAAAATTTAAAAAATTAATGATTTAAATACCCTTAGGGATCTTCTTCTTGTTCACCACCACCCCCGCCGCTGCCAAAATTTGGAGTTTCTCCGCCGGAAAATTCTAGTGAACCAGATGATTTTCAGCTTGGCGGTGGGGAAAGCGTTGTGGCTCTTGTGCTCTTTGGTGTCAAAACTGACGAAGCAGCCTTAGGAGGTCGTCGTCGACAAAGCAGCCTTACAAATCAACAAAATCTCCTCATTTAACACTGCCGACAGCGTTTATGACTGCTACTGGTCGGAATCCCATGACTCCCTCATCATTTTCGTCGTTGTCGACGAGTCTCTTAAGCTCTACGGTCTGGCCTTGCCCCCAACCGCCACCCCCACCAGCTACCGGAGACCTTGGCTTTCAGCGGATGCGGATCTGAGCTTCCCCAACCCACCACCTGCTTGAGTTTCCCCCAATTAGATGACCTACGCTAAGTGGTTGTCAGCGGAAGAAGCAGCGACACCAGGAGGTGTCACTAAAGGTTGTCGGTGGAGGAAGAAAGGGCGCCAGGAGGTGTCGCAGAGGTTTTTGGTCGAAGGAGCGGAGGCTCCAGGAGGATAAATTGGGATAAAATTTGCAAGGGGAAAATTATTTATAGGGAGTTGGGATAATTTTTGCAAAGGGATTTTTTTTTGCAAAGGAGCAGCGGCGCCAACATATTGCAAGGGATGTTGGAATAATGTGGCACCCAGGAATGTTGGGAAAAGTAGGGTTGCTGAATAGACAAACATGGGTAGTATAGACTTTTTAAATTTTCTGAAATTTTAAAAAAAAAATTTAAACAGGGGTATAATAGTCAATTCACAGAATTCTGGCCGAATTTTTGTTCACAGGGTTAGATTAGCACTATTGATCAAATAATAGGGTTATAATTGCACTTTCAAATTTTACAGGGTTGGAATGGCACTTTCAACCAAAATATAGGATTATTTTAGTATTTAACTCTTATATTTTTAAGCAAAGTATCATATACTTTAATTTAAATATTTATTTTCAACTTAAATTATTGTACTTTTATACTCTCTACTTTCCACTCTTTTTTGGCAAATTGCTTTTTTGACTGTTTTCACTAATCATATTTGAACTTCAATATGTTTTACTACACATAGTAATGTTGCATAAAAAATTGATGTTTAGAAGAAAAAAAATGTTAAGATTAATATAACGATATCTCACGTGATATTTTTATTGTATATATATATATAGAAATTTAAATTATGATCAAATTTTACAAAGTTTGATATGAAAAAATAATTGTGCAATTCAAAGTGGAATATAACGAGTATAACATTCCGTTTCTACGTTCAAACATGTGTTGTTATATGTTTAACTTACGATGTACAATATTTAAATTAAAATATATAAATTTCAAGTTGAAAATTAAAGTGGTTTTCACATAATCTCATAATTTTAAGGTATTTGTCATATTTATACTATAAAAATTATACTAAATTTTAAATAGGGTAAAGTGCCAAAATAACTCCGCATTTAGGTTGGAAGTGTCAATATAACCCTGTAAAATTATAAAGTGCCAAAATAATCTTAACTTATGAAGTATGTGCCAATATAACCCTGAGGTGCGTTGACTTCGATTGCCAACGCAATTTTTTCCCGAAAATCAAGGAAATGACCATTTTATCCCTAGATTTAAAAAAGGGAAAAAAGAAAATGGAAAAGACAACCTCCACCTCCACATCCAATGTCGTCCCTTCTCTGCTTATTCATTTTCGCTGGCCACGGAGGCATCACGTTCTACCTTTCCACCAAATGTCGAGCACCAAGTTTTGTTGTTTCCTCTTGAATAAGGTGATAAGGAAGATCATAGAAAAAATTGGGTTTTGTTGATTCCGTCAGAGGTCCTCAAATATGGAGCCGATGCCATGATTTCTCCGGCCATGGCTAACTCGGAGGTGAAGAATCTGAGCGGCGGTATGGTTTTCAATCGGTCAGTAGGGGTGGGGAGGAATCTGGGTGCAAGTTCCGATCTAGGTGCGGGTTTAAATCTGGCGCAAAGTTTTATCGGTGAGGAATCTGGTCTGGGCGGTAGGATACAAGAGGTGGTGAGGAGTTGATTAGTATAATGGCAGACAAGAAGAAAGGAAGAGTTGTGAATACGAGCCATGAAGAAGGCCAGAATAGTCCTCGCATTCAAATGCCAAGCACCGAGTTTTATTGATTTTTTGGGTGAGGTTGGTGGTGGGGTGAGGGTTAGGCGGAGGTGGTGGAGGGTGGTGGTGGCTGGCGGTAATAAGAGGGGTACAATG
>JAULKM010046554.1:0-12930 GCA_032355605.1 Rubia tinctorum
GAATTGTGCCATTTTCTTTGGGACGGACGAAAATAGAAAGTGTGCCATTTTCTCCGGGACGGAGGGAGTATAATTTACTCTATACCACGTACTAGCGCTTTAAAAAAATTGATGGACGGAATTTTATTATCTTTTAATTTCATAAAAATCAAGAATATGTAATTTCGTGTGATTCTATGTGGTGGAAATTTTCGTTCTCATAACTCTCACCGTAAGGGTATTAATGGAATACTAATAAAAATGAGGGACGATTACCCCGATTCGCATCCCTATTAGACAGTACGCATAATCTCCATATCAAACATTTTCCCTTATGTTCGGGTACAAAGTTCTGAAGCGTAGGGAACATTCAAGGAAGTTTGGGCCATAGTGTAATTTTGAAAAGTGTCGTCAAATACTCCCTTTGAAGATTTCAGGACCTTTCATTGACCCGTTGATGCCTAAATCGGAACAGCATGGTCGTGACATGTGAATTACATGTGGGTATCTCCAATTTCGCATTCCAACTTCTCCAACTTTCTTGGAGGGATCTAAGTGTAAAAAGTAAAAAGTTCACCAGTTGTGCCAAAATCGATTCTAATCGAACTGGACGTTAATATAGTTCATGGACATTTTAAAATTTCAATTAGTAGTTTCTAATATACTATTAACTGTTATGAAATTCAATTACATTCATTTTGGTCAAACGTGGGCAAATTTGTTATGCTAGCGGGCTAAAATTGTTAGGCGCACATTGCCGACGTTGGTCAAAGTTTGGTCAGTTGTCGGTTAAGCTGATTGACGTTCAACGCTGCACATGTTGAGGCGGAATTCACAAGGGTTTAAAACTTCATTCCAAAACACACACACACACACACATATATACATATATATATACACATACATATACATATATACACATATATACACATACATATACATATATATATACATCCATACATATACATATATATATACATACATATATATATATATATATATACATACATATATATATACCGAGCCCACCTCAGAAATTAGTTCAAACACTTACTTTCAACTTTCCCTCAAATCCCAACAGTCTGCCACCCTCTCTTCATTTCTCAAATGTATGGTTTTCAATTCTTCCTAATCCTTTATTTTTGTATATCTTCCTTGAAATTGTTATAGTAATGTTGTGTAAATGTGTTGGTTGGTATGTTTTTTGTTTTCTAGTTCTTATGGTAAATGTGTGAACTTTCCTTATATGTATGTTTTTGGACCATTTTGTGTCATTTGGTGTTTTCCGATCATGATTTTTCTGGGCTTCTACGATTTTGGTCGTAGTTGTAGGGTTAAATGTGATGTCGGTGGCCTATCGGTTCACCTTCATTTTATGCTATTGTTGTACGATGTTGCTCTTTCATAATTATGCATTTTTTTTTTCAATAATGAGACATCGAACCTTCTCAATTTACGTATCGATTTGGTTGAGAGGTTACTGACCTCGCTAACATGTGTTTACACGTGCTTTGAACTTTTAAATGCGTACTCATTTGTCTGTTGGTCACCATGTTTGGTCTGAACGACTGATGAGCGACGTCGCACATACATGTCGGCTATGCCACTGTTTTGGATCGACATGTACATGTAATGCATGGATAACTTAATCGATTTTAGCCTGATGTTGGACGTCTGTGTCTTTTAGAAATCTGTATTCGATCGACGTTGTCTGCCACTTTGGTCACGTTCTTTCGTTATAACTTACGGCGTCTGTGAACCAATTTCTATCGATATTTCATTCGATTGATATGAATTTGAGAAATCATGACTAACAACGAAGGTTTCACAAGTCGTTACGCAAGAGAGGTGAGCGATTTTTTGTTTAGTTTTCTACATTCATTTTATTAGACTACTTATATTCTTATTTAATTAGTTATAATATCATTGACGAATGTAGATCTTGAGCGATTCGGAGGAGGAGTACTCGCAGTATTACTTCGACAATACCCACATTTTAGCTATACCTTGAGCTAGCATAATTTCGGTCAAGTTCCAAGATTGGTATTTTAATTTTCATTTAACATTTTCTTTAAATTACTTTCATGCATATACTAACTGTATTTTTCTGTTTATAATTTAGTACAACCTAAGACACATCGTTCCACTCCTACCAAAAGTCAAGACACCTGTTGTGTTGAGGTGCTACGGAAGAGAGTGACTGATTACCTACTCGGGGAACAATAGGATTAAGTTCTTGTCCCCAAAGGGTTTTGACGAGTTTTGTGATGCCCATGAACTAAGGAGTGGGGACACGATTTTCTTCGAGCTATTAGATGGTTCTGAGCCAATATTGTTCAAGTTCAGTATTAGTTATACTGCTTCATAGCTTAAGTGGAACAAAAAACTTATTTTAATTGGAATATTATTTTAATTAATAATTTTTTAATGTTATTTAATTTTTATTCTGTGGTTTTGAGATTTTATGTACTAATAATTATGTTATTTATATATCTATCGGTTGTCTCAATTTTTAATCCTACCATTCAAAACTAATTTTTAAAATTACGATTATACACAAAACTAAAATAGACTTGTGTGTAATGAAAAAATTATTTCAATCACTTTCATACAAGCAAATAATTTTTGTGACTAAACTTTTTAAAGAAATTCGAACTGTTTACCGACTTTTTACCTCGGGGAGAACAATTGTACATAACAAGAAACATGAATTATTACCTCAAGGTATTGTTTACCATTTTATAGCTGAAGTGGGACCAAGAAAATAAATGAGTGGGTTGTTTCTCTTTCATGTAATTTAAAGAGTTTTACTGTTCAAGATTTTCAACCAATTGCAACAGTCTTCCTATTTAAAACTTTGCTCGATTGTCTTGTTGCATTAACCGAAAATAATATGTTGTTGCAATCAGCCAAAACTTTGGCTGATTGACTTCTCCCACTTTCTTGGAGAGATCTAAGTGCAAAAGGTAAAAAGTTGAACGGTTCTGCCAAAATCGATTATGATCGAACCGAACGTTAATAAAGTTCATGAACATTTTAAAATTTTAATTTGAAGTTTGTAATATACTATTAATTGTTATAAAAGTGACTTTTATTCATTGTGGTCAAACGTGGGTTCATTTGTTATGCTAGGAGGCTGAAATATATTGTTAGGCTCACATTCAAGTAAGCCGACATCATTCATAGTTTGGTCAGTTGTTGGTTAAGCCGATTGGCGCAATGTCGCACATGTCGAGGCAGAATTTACAAGGGTTCAAAACAAAGTTGTTCCAAAATGTCTATATATGGAGCCCACCTCAGAATTAGTTCAAACATTTACTTTCAACTTTCCCTCGAATTCAAGCATTCCCCACCCCTTCATCTCTTCTCTTGTCAAAGGTAAGGTTTTTCAGCTCTTCCAACTCCTTCATTTTTGTAAGTTTTCCTCGATCATTTTCTATCTATGGTGTGTGAATGTGTTGCTTGATATGTTTTTGGTTTTCTAGTCCTTATGGATTAGTTTAGTGCGAATTTTCTTTATATGTCAACCTATGTACTATGTTTTGGTATTTTTGGACGATCTTATGTCATTTTCTATTTTCCAAGCATGATTTTTTTCTAGTTTTCTGCGATTTTGGTCATAGTTGATAAGGTTAAATGCGACGTCAGTAGCCTATCGGTTGACCATCGGCCGACCATCGGCCAAGGCAACGATAGTGCGATGTCGTATATTCATATTTTTGGTGATATTTTGTTTTGAATGAGATGTTGCACCTTTGTAGGTTTAACCATCAGTTCAACTGACTGGTTATCGACATCACCTACATGCGTTTAAACTTGCTTTAAAATTGTAAATGTGAACTCATTTGTCCGTTGATCACATGTTTGGTCTGGTAGACTAATGAGTGACGTCGTGGGTACATGTCGACCATACCACTGTTTTGGACCAACATGTACTTGCGATGCATGGCCGACGTTGCACTCTTCAAGTTTCAAGGCTTTTATAACCTAATCATTTTTCTTATATTATTATGGTTCTGCCCTCGATTCAGCTTTACTCTGAAGCAGTAAAACTTTGAGACAAACCCCACTTTGATAAGGCATAGCTAGCTAATTAAATGCATGTAATTATTTGACTTTAAATTGATATTATTTGTTGTTAATTTCACACACACACACACACACATATATATATATATTCGTTTGTGATTCAGTACATCCCGAGGGACATTGTACCACTCCTACCAAATGACAAGACCCAAGTTGTGCTGAGGTGCTTCGGGAGAGAGTGGCGCAGGAACTACTCGGGGAATCGGAAGATCAAAGCCCTATCCCCAAAGGGTTTTTCTGAGTTCCTTGCGGGCAAGCACCTACGCATTGGGGACAACTTGTTCTTCAAGGTCCTGGAAACTGAGGAGGAGGGGGTGTGTTTGCGATATTTATCAAGGTCATCATAATCTGAGCTGAATGAGTTTATTGCAATTTCTGTTTTGTTGGAACTAAAACAATTCTTATTCAAATTTATGTACTAATTGTAAGGATATTTTTACGACTAGGGATGATCATGGGTTGGGTCTAATAAGACCCTGACCCAACCATAATTTTTTTAGTTAGATCCAGACCCGACCTGGACTCGTAGGGTCTGAAAATGTTAGATCCATACCCAGACCCGATGGGTCTAAACGGATCTTGGGTCCAAAACGGGTTCTAAATGGGTCTAACTTTTTTTTTAAAAAAAATCTTCACTAAATTAAATATGTATTATCTTAAATACGAACAATTCAAGTTCAATATGGATATGAATTAATTCTTCAAGAAAAAATATACAATACACATTATTTGTTTAATTAAAAATAAAAATACAAAGAGAATATGAAAGAAATTTGAAATTAGGAAAAAAATATGTATAGTTAGGTAATATGGGTCTGGGTCATAGGTCTATGGGTTTGGATCCAGACCCATTTTTAAAAATCTATACCCATACCCGGACCCGGACCCGATGAGTCTAAATTTTTGGGACCTATACCCGACCCATCGGGTTTAGACCCAATGAGTTTGGGTCGGGTCCTAGACCCATGAGCATCCCTATTTACGACTACTATTTTTCTAATAATTTAACTACCTTATTTGAACAATAATTTATTATATGTGCGATTTGATCCGTGTATGATTTAAAAACCATTTTCAACAGCATCATTCAATGGAAATTTCTACAATGGTTTTAAAAACATTGAAAAATAATTTTGTAGATCAATATCAATCATTTTCAAACAAGTTTAACCCCTAAAAGTTCTAGAGTGTAATATATATATACCATTGACGTCGGTTGTCCATCGCATTACATGTCGGTAAAAATGACATATAATGCGAAGTCGGCTATTCTTATAAAACAATATATGCGACATCGCATGCTATTCGATCGGTAAAAATATTTACTTCATTTAAAAAACCCTTTTACTTCATTTAAAAATTAATCCAGGTAAATAATATTTTTTACTTCGAAAAAAATAATTGTGGTAAAAGAACTTTTAACTTTAATTATTTGACTTTAAGCAAAAAATCGAAGTAAAAAGACAGTAATAGATGCTGTTTCTATTTTTAGTTATTTACGTAAATTTGTATCGAATGAGACCTTCAACCTCCTTCTGTATGTAAATCGCTTATTACCATAAGCATTATCCTACCTTGCATTAGTCTTAAGCTTATTGAGTTCTTAGAGCATCTACAATGCAAGAGTTAATTAGGTAAAATTTTCTAACCACGTCATACTAAGGGATTCTTTAACCTCAAATATCATCTTCATTGTCGGTGTCAAATAAGGGCGTCAATCTGACGTGGACAAAAGTCAAAGTGACCCCTTCAGATTAAACTTATGTTTTCAGAGGGTGAAAGTGAGACTATCACTTCGTCTAGTCAGCAAACTTACCAAAAATGATCAATTTTTAAAATATTTTTTCACATTTAATTATTTCAAATTTATATAACTATAATTTTTTATGCAAATATATGTATAGTAAATTTATTCAACTATACATATTACTTTACATATTGATTACATTTTATATTATTTGAAAATATATATGAAATTTTGAACACTCTTACGATTCTAAAATGTAAATAATTGGAAATATTCATAAAAAATGTAATTACGTGTATTATTTTTTAAATAATTATTTATATAAGTACACAGTTTTAAAATAAAATAAAAATAGAATTCATGCACTCTATTATTTAAATTTGAGTTTAATATAAAGTGAATGAAAAATACTATAATATATTAATAATGATAAACTATTATGCCAAGTCATTTTGAATGTTGGTTTACGATACCTGCATGGGAGACAAAAACTTTAATCATCCCTATCATCAATACTATTTTATCTACGTTATAGTGAAATTCAATCATAATCCACCACGTGCCTCCTACTTTTACGGACGACGCTTCTTGCATTGAAAATGCTTTAGCCTTACTCATGTCTATTGAGTCCCTGAAGGGGTCCCATAATTAACCAACCAATAAACCCAGAGGTTAACTTTTCAAGGTCAGTATTCCAAAGACTTCCACTAACCTATTGGTTAATGCTTATGGTAATGACCATCAAAATCTAGCTTGTCCACAAAGCATAAGTTTGCTAATGTAGAAGATGTGCAACAACATAGAAAGACCCAGCCTTGACGGGGCCTAAATATGAAGGTGGTAACCTGTACCGAAATTGGCATATCTAAAACTACATGTTTACTCTCACAATCTCTTGGAAGACGAGAAAATCTAGTTTGTGTTAGATATTTTTGTCGGAATAATGCGCCAACGTTAGTAGATAAATGAAGACTATTCTTGAAGAGACAAAATGTGTCAGCTCGTAGATAGACATTGAGGGTACATCATGACTTTGATTTGCCGTTAGCATCTCACAACTCTTGGTCATCACCTAGACGTCTGCATTTTAGGTAACGGCCGCCCCGGTATCACAACACTAGGTCACCACCTAGACGTTGCAACTCTAGTTTCATCGTCAAAATTTGACGGCATTAGCGTCTGATTGGTGGAAAATTTAGGGTTCTAGTAAAGGTTTACTGATACAGAGATCAAGTGCGCGGATGCGATCTTGCGGAGTAGTTGGAATTATGCAAAACCATTGATATGAAAGTGAGTTCATGTGTTTTGGGTTCAGGGTTAATTCAAGGTATTTGCACACGAGACTCTGAAGTTTAGGGCTAGCAGAACATCCCCTGTCTGTGGAGGATGAGACGTTGCTGGCGAATGGCGATGATCCGTTTTGAACAGATCTATATGTGGGGCCTATTGAACAAGGTGCTAGGTTGTTAACAGTTGGGTTCCACCGTGTATGCCATTTGATTCCGAACCTTGCTTCAATACGCGATCCTGCAAAACAAGTTCCTCGGGGGTGCCAGGGGAAGAAACTCCAGTCACTAGTGGAGAAAGGGGTCATTAAAAGCGATTCTATCATACCAGAAAGGACACTTTAGAACCTCCTTCAATGGTTCCACCTTTGAAACTTTCTTTTAGGATCTGAAATAGGTTCCAAATTTGGAACCTATTTCTGGCCCTGTAAAATTTTTTTCCGAAAACCAAATGTTTCCGGAAGCCAGAGCTGAAGCAGAGATAAAACAATGGCGTCCAGAGATAAAACAACACTAACGGCATAAAACAAAGCTAGGTCCGACAACGGTGACCCATCAACGACGACGACCCACGCGACGACAGTGGATAACAGATCTGCACGGCTTTGCGATGTCGACACTACTACAAACTAGGCCTATTGTATCACTCCAAAAGTGCTACATTCGGTACAAAAAAATGTTGCATTAGAGCTAATGTAACACTTTTACAGGTATTACCTTAGACGATGTTACATTAGATCTAGTGCAACACTTATCATGACTAAGGCAACAATTTTTAAAGTGTTACACGTTTTTAGCTAATGCAACACTTATTTAAGGTAACACTTATTCTTATCTAATGTAACACTATTGCTAATCTGATGCAACACTTTTAAAGATCTATCGTATCATTTCTAAGATCTAGGGTAACACTTCTAAGAGTCTAGGTGTAGTACTTTTGAAAATTCCAATGTAACACTTCCAAAAAGTCTAATGTAACAATTCTCAAAAGCCTAATGTAACATTTTTAAAAAGTCTAATGTAACACTTTTGAAAAGTCTAATGTAACACTTCTAAAAAATCTAATGTAACACTTTTGAAAAGTCTAATGTAACACTCTTTAAAAGCCTAATGCAACACTTCTAAAATGCCTAATGCAACACTTCTAAGAAGTCTAATGTAACACTTGTAATGAATTAAATAAAATTACAAACTGAACCATAAAATTATATTGTATAACAATGTAATCTCTAAACATTCTTGGTATTACAAAATGACCCAAGATATTTTCTATATTCCAAAAAGTTTCATTTTCTTGCAAATAACAAAATAAAATCAATACTTCACAATTTATAGAAGAAACTTTTCACTCCAACACAATTCAAGTCCAAATCATCAGCATTTTCAAAAGGAAAAAAGTCCAAATCATCAACCACCTCGCCGATTATGGCTGTTCACTTCATCCCCTGGCCAAGCTTCTCCAAACTGCAAGAATAGTTCAATTAAGGTTTTGGTAGTCGTAATTATGGATGAGAACTTGTTAAAAGCATATGTAGGAGAGACCACTATTAATCGTTATCTCATCACAAGTATTGATATCTATAAAAAGCTTCTCTTTATAAGTAACTGTTATCTTATTTCGGTTGTACTTATTTTCAATTCTCTAAAAGCTTGTTTTCTTACTGATTAACCTCATAATCAGAAAGATCAAATCATCTAATTATCATACTGATTGATACCAAAAATACTATACACCATACAATACAGAAGTCAGAAAATGTTAAAGTTAGAATGCATGATTCACAAGGTAAAAGTTCTACCATCGATATCTCTCTGTCAAATTACAGTATTGACTCTGAAAAATCCGGTTCTATTTCTGTCGATTTTAGTCCTGACTCAAACTAATAAGGTCTAACTGCTAGTTCCTAGCTACTCAGTCAATCTGAGATCCAAAAGAGCACTGTAACAACTACCCAATTACGTCAAAACTGTACAAATGCACAAGAAGAAGTTTTTTATAAGAATGATCAAGATAATTAAGAGCTTCAAACACGATATAAGATAATTTCCAAATGATGAGTTAATAGCCTTACATTGGCCAATAGCTGAGTTAGACTTCCATTCTAAGAAGCCAAAACTAAGGCAACATCGAACAGTTTCAAAATCCATTCCACCACCGTCATCTAACCAAAAGAAAACCAGCTAAAAATTATACTTAAGTCCAATAACGAAAGTGCAAGTAATCAGCAGCGAAATAACTGGCAGAAATAAGGAATACCTTGAATGAGCAAAGCTGAAGTTCCATCCTTCGGATTCATTATTCTGTGAACAATTGCAATGGTGGTATCTACCCAAAACATGAGAGAAGTGCTAACTAACTTAATGAATGTCTCAGTGAGACACTGATACATTGGTATCTCGTTAAGTAGATAGACTAATGTATGGCCTTACAACCAGAAATTATGAGGTACAACAAATATTAGTTTCATGTTTTTCACACCAGATCTATACACAATACATAAAATGTGCCTACTAATACCACTACTTCCTCCGCCCACAAACAACTTCTGACTATCCTTATTAGCCAATGCAGCAATTATAATACTTTCTTTTCTACATTTATTTTCATTTTCTCTACTACTCCTCCACGCATCTATTCTCTCCTTAATTTGTGTACATTTCCTACATGTGTGGTTGTTTATAGTCAGAAGGGTGCAGTATACATGCAAGACATAATAATCACTCAATACATGTATATGCACACAATAATCACAGCTCAACCATTAAATATTATGCATTCTTGGGAAAAAAAATAGAGAGGACATAAAGCTAAGCATGTATATGTTTCAGAGCCTTTAAAACATATACAAATAATGCTTGAGGAAAATTTATTAAAATCTTTTTTTTTTGTTTATCAGTAACCATTATTTTTGTGATTCTTTAATATGTAAGAAATTAAATAATGAATGAAATCTTACGGAATCATCAAAAGAAGCAAAAGACCAAGCACAAGCTTTGAAAGGCTCTAAAACAACTACATGTTAGTGCATGCTGTCATGAGGAAACAACGTAATGTTATCATGAAATGACTACTATAAGACGTAACCTCGGCTTATTTTTCCACAAACTCAGATCCCCTTCAAATAACATCTTCCAAATTTGAACACTTTCCAGCAATCTTCTTAATCACCCACCTCTTATCAATAACGAGCAGGTCACCATGTTGGCAGAGGACTTCGATGGTCCTCAGGAAGAAGATGAAAGTAGGTGGCGAATGTCCTAAAAATAAGATGACGAATGAGAGGATTGAAACAATGCAATTTTAATCATTCAACGGACAAGTCAGGAACCAATTCCATTGAATGTACTACTTATTACCTAGGTAGTGGAGAGACTTTCTTAAACTATTACCCTAGGTGTTTCAAGCTTGGCTCCTTCAGAATTATAAACAAACAGATCAACAGAAAAATCAAACATATGCAAACACTACAGAATCTACACTATAGCTAAATTCAATGGACACCTGTAGTTAGGCATCAGCTAATTAAATTTCATGACTAAAAAATTATCAAATAAATCTCCAAAATACTCAGACTAAAAAATATGTGATGCAATTAATAATGTTAAAATCCTACTACATTTCACTCTCAGCCTCACATTCCGAGTATTAGTAATAATGACATTTTCATGAATGAAATGGGGAAGAATAAGATACCTCCACTTCGGAACAGGGGGGATAAGGATGCGAGAGCTGGCGCTACGAGAAGGAGAAGATGACGTGAAGTGGGATCGCGACATCGATAGAGAGCGGGAGGTAGAGCGAGAACCGGAGCCAAAATACGACCGGGAGTGAGAGCGAGACCTGGAAACGGAGCGCGGCCGAGGTGAAGAGCCTTAAAAAGACCTCGACGGTGTCGCTGGACGACCTCGGCCTGGTTTCTCCATGAGAGATGGTGAGAGAATAGAGAGAATAAGCCCTAATGATGCTAAGGTAGACGACAGTCTGGTGTGGTTTCAGCTAAGCTGATCCACGGGTTATTGAAAATCTAATTTGGGCTGACGGTCTCAAGAAGAAGATGAAAATAGTTGACGGAGGAGGGATGAAAAAACCGTCAAAAAATAAAATTAAGAGGTGTCAAATTGACATAAATACCCTCAATTGACGACGGGAATTAAAGAATGCTTATTATATTGTGTTTTACCAAAAGTATTTCCTGTGTACGTTGATTTTAGATTTACTAAAATATTTTCAACTCTCGATTGAAGGAGGACTAGCAGGGCATCGCGCGGTGTCTTTTGATGAATTTTGTGAAAGCATGAACGAACGAGATTTTTGTTTCTTAATTTGGTGTAACATATGAATCAATGAGTGATGGAAGTTAAAAATGGCCAGTAATAACCATGAGCAACCAAAGGTGTTGCATTTGAAATAAACGACAGGGAAAATAATGTTGGAGATGGGAAATATTGGGCCGTTAAAAATTTGTACTGTCTTTGACTGCTCCAGAAAAAAAAATTAAAGCCTGCTGCTGGATTTTTGTTTTGCAAAGAAGATACACAACATATAGTTAATTACTCTCCTGGTTATGTACACACGTAAGTCAAAATTTCTTGGAGTAGAGAGGTATGAATATGCAGTGAAGGAAAAGAAATGGCATGCTGCATGATTATAGATATATAAATTTGGTAGAGGGCATGTCCGGGCAGAACCTAACGACACATACAACCCATAGAATGTTCAGTTACAGGACATATTCGGTGTGGGCCAAAAACAAAATTTCTAAATGTCGTCCACATATATTTTGTTTTTACAGTAAGTAACATTAGGCAGCTAGTTAAGTGGCATTACATAGTATTAATATAATAGACAATTTGGAGATCTACTTGCGTTTCTTGGGAGAGGGTTCAGCAGTATCCGGGGAATGATCATACCTTGCTAACAAACAAGCCTTAGCTTGACCTGTTGTTGATTATATGCATATTAGAAATGGATATTTACGGGAAAAAATTAGGGACAAAAGGTATAAGGATATACACCACATTTTTGTATGTTTGAAGAATCTAAGAGGAAGAGAACGTGTTGCAGTACAAACTAACCTCTTGTATTGAGAACTAGTTTAGAAGGAGGTTCGGTTGTGTTAGGCTCTAAAGAAGAACATGGGGTGGGTTGAATTTCTTGCTCGTCCTTCAATTTACCAGTATCTGCTATTTTTTTAAGCAAGGCAGAGGTTTGTTCAAAGGTCACATCTGCGCCAGCTGCTGAAGAGGCTGCAAGAGAGCTTGTGGGTGGTGTTTGTTGTTCTACCACAGGGGAAGTTTGACTTTCGGAACAGTTTGTCACTATGTATTTAGGAGCAATCTCATGTTGTTTGAGTTTGGGAACTGTGAGCTGAACTATGTATTCTTTCTGTCTCAAATTATCCTGTCTTAATTGAATGTAATCCTGCCATAAAGGAAAAAGAAGTATATGATATACTTTGTGCGGTATTGTAGTTGGTCAAGGCATTTTTGTTGAGATTGTGCTGTGCAAGAATGAAAATATGACAGAGGGTTCATTTGTATTATACCTGAGAGACACCTTGCATAGCCTGCATGGAAGTTAAACCAAGTAAAGTCTCAGCAATAGCACCAAATAAGGTAGTGGTAATAGCCCCGCTGGAATCGCTTAGTTTTGCTTCAAAGCGGCACCTGCAAAATGGTATGCCATGTAAAAACATTGTACAGGTAATAGTTTGTTAAGTTAAAACTGTTAATGATAGGTATATGATACTGATAATTATGAGAGGGAGGTACCTGGGTGCTGCTAGCTGTTTTGTTGAACACATGTTGCACGTGTATTCAAATTGATAG
>JAULKM010046565.1:0-29068 GCA_032355605.1 Rubia tinctorum
TATCTAATAGACTCAAAATAGGTTACAAAATGAAAGATTCAGATGCGAACACCGAGAACGTTCATCTAAACCCCTTACGGTGTAAATTTACCTAAATCTATTAATATACCACAAAAAAATATCTTAAATTCTTCGGAAAATACATGCATTTGATGTCTCATCAGCAACATGAGCAATTCTTTTTGTAAAGATAGTCCTCTCAATCTGATGATTTTTGAGTAAACAAGACAATCGTTGTAATGCTCAATAAAACATGAGACTTGTATTTAGTAGAAAAGACCCACTTACAGTCAATAACAGACTTACCAGATGCTAGAGGTAATATAACCCAAATGTTGTTACATTTAAGGGCATTAATTTCCCTTGCCATTATTGCTATACAATGCGAGAAGCTTCGGCTTATGAAGAAGGATCCGTGTTTGAAGTCACTATACCCAAAAATATAGAATGCGAAACCAAAAACTTATCACAAGAAACATATTCATCAATAAGATAAGTTATACTCGAGGGTAGTGATGAAGACATAAATAATGAATCAGCAGTAATCTTATATATGAGAGGCGGACGACAAACACGCAAACTCTATCGAAAAATGTTTGGCATCAGCTCAAACTTAGGCTTATAAGATATTACATTTGAGGCGACAAGATCCAACATCTTAACCTTGGAGGAAGTCAAGATATGGAGCTCAACAGAGGTTGGTAGGAACGAATTGGTGGCGGCGCATATCATGGACAACGACAGTAGCGAGGGCCTAGGAGCATCGGGAAATGACCAGTCGATGAGCGGCAGCAGGTCAACAGAGAGACCTGAGTCAGCAAGTGGTTCGGCGACTATGAACAGCTTGGCATCAATCTGTGGATCAGCGACTAGCGATGCGGTGGCCGGTGACTTGTGGGAAGTCATGATGCTGGGAACAATTATTAGTGACGCTGGAAGAGCGTTGGCGTTGGTTGGAAAGTAACATTGTTATTTGAGCTCAAGCTCAAGCTTCAAATCAGAAACATGAGCGAAGGGAAACTGGTCTTCATATAACACAGCATCACAAATGTTGAACAAAGTTTGAGAATCCAGATCATAAACACACCATGACCTTTTGCTTGCATAATAACTTAGAAAGACACTTCATCGACTTCGAGACGTAAATTTAACACGTCGTTGAAGCACTTGAAAAGCAAAGCACATACAACCAAAAACCCATAGTAGAGAGATATTTGGTTCACGACCATGTAGCAATTGCTAAGGGTTTTTTCCATCAAACAATGTAGTAGAAGTGTGGTTGATCAGATAAGTCGCAGCCAAGACACATTCTCCCTATAAATCAATTGGTAAATAATCTTGAAAGCAAAAAACATGAGAAACATTTAGGAGATTTTGATGCTTATGCTCAACATGACCGTTCTGCTAAGGCGTATCAACAGAAAGAGTCTCAAAGAAAATTCTTGTTTCAGTAAAGTAAGGTCGAGGCAGTAAAAATTTAGAGTCATTGCCAAACTCTGTAGATGTGGCACCTGAACTGTGAGAAATAAAGTACAAAATTCCTTGAATCAAGAAGGAACTATTAATTTAGCAATAAGTAGATGAACCCAAATGGCTCTAGAGTAGTTATTAACAATTGTAAAGAAATAAAAGCTCCACTAGTAGAAGGTGAGATGTAAGGCCCCTAAACATCAATATGAACAAACTCAAAACACCGAGTAGTTTTATTTGAACTTAAATGAAAAATATTCCTAGATTCTTTTTTTCGATGACAGACAGAGCAGAAAACAATGTTATTAAAATCTAAATGACTATCTTTACTAAAATTAATAGAAGACAACGACGTAGTGGAAGGATGGGCAAATCGTTGTTACCAAAGACTCACAGAAATAAATTACTCAGAGACGACGAAGACAAAAAATCTTCGAACGCGCGAAACCAATATACCCTACCCAGTTGTTCACCCACTCCAATCATTGTCTTCGAACTGATGTCCCGTAATATGCAAATATATTTTTTGATAAACACAACTAGACATGATGTTCGAACGAAGAGTTTTGTAATCGTCATAAAATCCGATGAGAAATTGATGAACAATCTCACTCTCACGATCACTGACAACATTGAAAGTCCATTGGCAGCACCTGGCAGGTACATGTCTTCCAATTACATGTACATGGTAGAAGATGAGTGCTCAACTCAGCCCAAACTTTCTTGCATCTCAAATAATGAGTAGTAATTTTTTGTCCATTCTGGTAATTATTTGCAAGATCAGAACCAATCTATTTAAGTCTGGGACCATTCCCAATAAAAAATGGTGAGCGAGATCATCCCAAATCTCCTTAGTGGTATTATGAAAATAAGTTATGGATGATTGAAGAGATGGCTCAATGGTCTGAGGTATCTATCTAATAAGTGTTGAGTTAGCAAAAAACCAGTTTTCATAATCTGGAAAAGTTACATTTGGACAAGTAATGGATCCATCTAAGAACCCCAAATCTTTCCTTCCACAAATAGCGTTGCGAATAGCTGAAGTCTATTCACGGTAATTTACACCTTTCAAAATCACTGGAGAAATTGTAAGTGTAGGATGATCTGAAGCATGGAGGAAAAATGGAGAGGTAGG
Source organism: Rubia tinctorum (assembly GCA_032355605.1). NCBI lineage: Eukaryota > Viridiplantae > Streptophyta > Magnoliopsida > Gentianales > Rubiaceae > Rubia > Rubia tinctorum. The sequence continues at coordinate 2,606 of JAULKM010046565.1, forward strand.
TAGCGGCGACATCATTGGCAACGGCGGCTGCTTTCTTCTATGTAACAGCGAGATCAGTCGCCCTGGTGGAGGCGGCCGTGTCTTTGGCATTAGGACTTGGGTTTCTCCAGTCATGTTGGCTTATTCACCGTCGGACATTGGTTGGCGGAACCGGAAACGAATGTGATTTGTTTTTGGTTTTTTTAGGATTTCAATGAGGTTTAGGATTTAACCCTGATACCATATAAAATATAATCGGTTGAGTTTATTCGTCATGAAAGACACCTATATGTAGGGAGCAGTAAAAGAGATTAAAGGAAAAAAGGAAAAAAAATGTAATCTAATCATGTTACTGTAAGAGTTCTAATTCATGTTTATCTAAGAGCAAAAAATATTGCAAAAAATTCTAATGTGTAAGAATATTTAAATATTGTATTTCCAAGTTAAATATTATACTTTTTTAACACGATATTTCATGAATTTTTACATTCAAACATGTTTTCTTACAAATTTACATCATAATGTACAATGTTTAAACTTAAAAAAAGTATTTAAGTTAAAAATCACAATATTTGTTCAATCAATTTAGATGTATAATTTATCCTTTGTTTAATTAGTCTATAATTATAGACGTGGGTGGCATATGCAAGAAACTGATGGATTAAATCTTACATAATGCAGTGGTTTCCATTAATAATAAAGCTGAGAGATGAGCCACCGACAGAGGAGGAAGAAAAAGGAAGGCTTGTAGAGGAGATAAAAGAAGGGTTTGTGGTTTTGGAGGAAACATTTGAAAAGTGGAGCAATGGGAAGGCTTTCTTTGGTGGAGACAACATTGGCTACCTTGACATTGTGGTCGGATCATTCTGGTCTTGGATGCTTGCAATACAGATGTTGACGAAGGTTACCTTGTTCGATGCCAAAATAACACCAAATTTAGGTGAGTGGATTCTGAGGTTTCTGTCGCATCAGGATGTCGAAACCGTGGTATCAGATCCTTACCAGCTCGTACAGGTTCATGAGTCGTACCAATCCAGAGGCTGGGAGTTTTGAGTTCACAACAAATGAAGCCATGGAACATATGTTCGTCTAGCTCAATCGAGGCTCTGCTCTGCTCAACTTATCCGCACTCAATTCAGTTCAACACAGATTGAATTTTTCGTACTTCTTCCGTTCCATTGTTTACTTTCCGTTTTTTGACATGATTTTTATTTGCATTTTTAAAAAAAAAACTTTCAAGACATTTTCATCCACAGATAATTTCAGTTATATATAACCGCGCGTTGTGTTGTATTCTTTGTTATTAAATTGGAATAACTTTTCAGTGTGTTTTATATTTAAATTGAAAACGTATAACTTATTTATAATATAAATTTTATAGTCATCTAAAATTGACAATGTGAATTATTAGTAATGATGATGATTTTGAGTGTGGTGGGTTTTACCGCGTTGCACTGTTTCCTCATTTAAAAATTCGAGACAAATTGTTATAGACAAAGTTTTTTTGTTAGATCTATTAGCGGTTATACCAATCATGAAAAATTTCATTTCAATAATTTTTAGGTTTGAATTTTAATTATTTATACATTGTGATGCATTTTAAAGTTTTTCAAAGTTACACTCCTTCCGCCCCACCTTTATTTGCACTCTTTATCTTTTGGGACATTCCAACTGAATTTCCAATCTTCACTTCTTTTCCCAATTTTGGTGTGTTTTTAATGTTATTTTATTTGGGCTGGCCCAATTGTTTTCACCATCCCAAACTATACACTTAACCTATCCTAACCGAAATTCAACTTACTAATCATCCCCTCCACCAACCAGAATTTTGACCGCTCAACCACTCAACTCCCCTGTTCTTAACTCTTTAATCTTTATTCCACTTTTCAGAACGACTTTATTCCCTTCCTCGAGATTTTTCACACATTTGCTCTCTCCACTTTTTAGAACGGCTTTGTATCTTCTCCCCTATATGTACCCAATTAGGGTTTCATTTCGGCCTCACTCTCTCTGCATCCTCATCTTCTTCCTCTCTTTCTCAATCGCACTCGTTTTTAATCAAACCCTAACTCTTCCCCTTTTGTGACTTAGGCTGGAATTTTACTTTTGTTCTTTGTAGTGGCTTCATTTGGTTTCGTGTGTTCTGGGTTTAACTGCAGGCGGGGGTTGGGTGTCTAAAATATTTTGTTAAGGAATAATGTTCTTTGAGTAGATCCGTAGGGTTTTCACCGGCGAATGAGGCTGAAACCGCCTCTGATGCCGATGCCGGTGAATCAAAACCCTTAGTGGTGCTGACCGGAGTTAAAGATGGCCTTAGGGTTTCGTCCCCGGCTAGATTTGTTGGTGGCGCCGCTAGGGGCTTAATATTCACTTTCATCTTCCTCCCAATTACCTCCGTCGTTCCATGCCTGAACTGCGGGTGGATCCCCAATTATGGTACGCTGGTAATGTCAAGTTTCTTGCCTTCAGTGGGATCGTACCTTGCTCCAGTGGTTGAGCCACGATCTCCTAGGGTTTTGTCGGACGACTCTTCCACATCTGGCTACGTCCGGTATCCCCCCTAATCCAAAAGGGTGTCCAAGTCATCGGCGAATTATGTGCCAGTGACTAAGACACTCAAGCTCAATCGAATCAACTCGGTTTTCTTGGTGGCTGAGAGGTATATTCCCGATCTACGTGGTTTACTGCACCGTGCTAAACAGAGGGAGAAAAAAGAAAAAGACAAGTGATTATCCACTTGTTTTAAAATAACTTAAGATATTCGATATATTTCAGCGACTGATTTTATCTATATGTTTCTTGTTTTCGTGTTGCAGATCCGAAAAATCAGTACTGGCAAAACCATTAAAAATTGGCAGATCTTCCCTCAGTTGGATTCAGAGGTGTCTTTGGCTACAAATGGGAGTAACTTTAACTCTGTTTTATCTGAGTATGATATGTCATGTATTTAAATCTGAATATGTGTTTGTAGGTACTCAAAGAATTGAGTATTTTTTAATGTTCTTCTTTCATAATTTGTTTTTGCCTTTTAAAGTTGCTATGTATGAGCATGAGTCTAGATGTGGGTTTATGAAAATTATTATGCTTGTGTATGACTCTGAGCATGATTATGATTATGAATAGCCTGAGTGTGTATAAGTTTTATTAATTTAGTTTGAGTGTGTATATGTTTTATTAATTTAGTTTGATTAACTGATTATGCATGAGTTTGATTAACTGAGTATGTACGAGGCTTATTAACATAAACATGTATGAAGATTATAATCTGAGTATGCATGAGTATGAGTATGCTTAATTGTATGCAGTATTTGAGTATGAGTAGGCTTCCACATTTGTTGTAAATGAAGATGCTTCAGTGTATGAATGTTGTATCTTGTTTCTGAGTATACTTGAGCTTGATTATGCTCTTCTATTTCATTGAACCTGAGAATGACTATGTTTCAGTGTTTGCTGTAAATAAGTATGCTTCAGTGTTTGAATGTTGTACCGAGATTATGATTATGCAAGAGTTTATTTATGATTTTCAGTATCATTGAACTTGAGTATATTATGCTTTTGTGTTTGTTGTCAAAGAGTATGTGTCAGCGTTAGCTGTAAATGAGTATGCTTCTATGTATGCAGTTAATGACTTTGTATGTGCTTGAATGTTGTAACTAGTCTATGAGTTTGCATAAGTATGTTTATGCTTTTTTGTTTGTTGTATCTGAGTATGCCTATGCTTCTATGTTTGTTGGAAAGAGTGTGATTGAATGTTTTGGACTGGTTCATTGATGTACACCATTATGCATGCGTTAGCCGATACATTTAACCCATTTATTATCATCTTTTGTTTGGTTGATTGTTAGTTTTAGTTAGATTTGCACGACAAAGGGTTTAGATGACCACTTTTCGTTTTCTTGTCTAAATCCTGTGTTTTGTAAACTTTATTGAGACTAATGGACACTTGGTATTCACGGGCGCCTAGATCTTCCTCTTTGATCTCATTAGTAGGTTGCTCGTGAGTGCTTTTTCATTTTCTGTTGGTGGAAGGCCACCCGCAAGGGTAGTAGTAGATATTTGAAGAACATTTGCAAGAAAGGTGGAAAATATCAAAGACCATTCGCAAGGATGGTAGTAGATTGAAGGCCAAAAACTCCAAAATCATGGTAGTAGAAGGAATTGAGACCAAGAAAGGAGGAGTCAAAGTTCAAGAAGGCTAAAGAAGAAATGGATGGATCGTTGTTCGAGGTTGCACGGAGTTCTGGAAAAAATCAGAGAAGAATCAGCACTTGAGGGTGTCACCATTGGATTCTTCCTCTTGAGCGCTATAAAACCAACAACAAGAACTCCCAAATCGGACCAACGTTTCATCCGTAGCGGAGCGAAAAAGTTAGCCGTGCAAATAGGCCACGGCTGGCACGAACCGCACATGCTTGGCGCAGATCGAAAGCTAGAATGCCCTACACCGACCGGAAAGGCCCGTGCCAGGGGTTTTTGGTATGGCCCGTATCACCTGACATTGGCCTTGCCAAAATCCAACACGAGGCTCCCTTCTTTTCACTCCAAAATCCGCTAAGTATATGGGCGGGACATTCCATTTTACACATCCTGCGTCGTTTCAAGTCACAAATGCCAAGACCAGACCATAGGGTGTGAAGAATGATGTGAGGCGCACCGAGGTACTAAGAAAAACAAGGTTCCAGCCGACGAGATGCATGAAACGACATATCGCGCGGATCAGAAACGGGAAAATAAAGACCCGGTCGACGGCCTGCGTTGGGTGACGCGAGGTGTGCCCAGAATGAGAGGCACGGCCTATGCCTAGATTGGCCCCCCACGCCAGCACATTCGGCACGACCTGTGCCAGGACCAGAGCCCACACATCGGCATGAGCCCTGTCGGCTGTTAGGGTTTTTTGGCCACTTTTCGGGCCTATTTTTAGGCCCAATTCTGTACTACTATATATATGGACATTTGTCTACTATTCCCTCCGTCCCACAATAAACTTTATATTTTCCCTTTTTGGACGTCCCACTATAAACTTCCTAATTATAAACTTTCTACATTTAGCCATAAATATGTGGTCATAACTATTCTTTTCATTTGATTTATGTAGGCCCACTCCCATCACCCATTAAAAATATGTCACGTATACTTGTTTTAAAGTTTATGCAAAAAATAATTAGGACAGAGGGAGTAGATTTTAAGTGTATGCTCATTTTTAGATCTTAGTAGATGGCTAAAGTGAGAAAACACTCTCACCTCTCTCCAGTTTCTTTTCTTTTCATCTTTTTATCTTTCTTTTGCCCAAAAGTGTTGAATCAAATGAAATACTTGGGTTCAATGCGTAGGGAGTAGGGATCTATCTTGGGGTTTATATTTTTATTCATGTGTTGATGTTTATTTTGTAAGATTTCTAGATATACCTATTTCTATGCGTTTTGTGATCATTATGTTGGGTTGTTCTTAATATTCTTGTGAATTGCATGAAAGTCACACTTTGTTGGCACACAATAGAGTCTTCTTTAATGTTGGCGCACTATTCCTTCTCCCCGGTTAAAGAAACCTAGATCAGCTTGGGGTGCGATATTCCAGAACTGGGTGTGTGCATGAAGGTTATCATTGTTAATCGTCATGATCGACCATGCATCTAGTTAGCCGACTAAAGAGGTCCAAAAGGGTTGTGGGTAGAGATACATAAGGTAGCAAACTAGGATTATTTTGTTGATCCTAGAAGTCATCGATAACACAACTAATTCCTTTGCCTTTCTAGGCCTAGAGGTAATTCCTTCGTAGTGTTCCACACGGGACTTAATCGCACGGGGGATAATCAGACCCGCGCAATGTGTCATAGCCGTTGTTGCACTTCCCCAGTTGCGGAGGTAAAGCTGATGGAAGAGTTTATACGCGCACCACTATGTGACATATAGGGGGATATTTTGACCATTGTTCGCACCACATGACACAAACACTAGAATAGGGTTAAGTTCTTGTACTTGATGAAATCGATGATCGAAATAACATCAACCATCTTACGTAAATATTCCCTGAGTGCTTGTTTATATTGTTTATTCCCTTGATTGCATACTAATAGTTAATAGTTTAAAATTCCCCACAATGGTTATTTTCACGGAACTAAATATTCCTAACACATGGTCAGATTGACGACTCGACACTGTTTTGTTTAGTAGATTACTAGATTTCTAACATCTCTGTGGACGTTCCCAGTACTTGCCGCTTTCTACCATTCTTGGTAATATAGTAGTTGGAACGGGAGCAACATATAAATTATTATCTTTGATCACAGTCTCCTCTCGAGTTAGTAGATCTACCGTAAAAATGTCATTTATTAGCGACCTTGGGAAGGGGCAGGTAAAATATTGGTACCACTTTCAGGGATGTTAGTTTAACGGTCTAGTAATTTACTTGTATAACGTGTTAGTTGAGTAAGTAGTGTTGTCTCTACTGTTGTTTTCATTTTTGTTTGTTATTGAAGAAAAAACATGGGGAGAAAGTGTTCAGCACATGAATCTCTGTGGGGTTTATCACTTTGGCCACCCTACGGAGACCTGTGCCCGATTGAGTGAATATGGCAAGGAAATTGAGCTTTCCATGTTGCAAGACCTAAGGGGAGGAGCATGACATTCATGCCTTAGCTCACCCTATTTGGTCAAGGGACACACCCCCAGGTCCGCTTGTGATGAAATACTTGGAGCTTTAGCCAACCTTGGTAAAGTGATTCTATCCAAAATTAAGTATTTGGTTGCATAAGGGACTTTGGAAACCAACTCTTCTTGGGTGTTGAGAGAGTTGGAGGGCAAGTGACCGAATTGATAGGGAAGGTAAGCACATTTATGGGAGAGCAGAAGCCGTTGGAATGAACAGGCTTTGCCATCCCCCCTGGATGAAATAAGAAATGAACCAAGTAAGGAGTACAACCAGGAGCCATCTACGATTCTCAGACATTGTGAGGTTATTACTTCCTTTTTTGATACTGTCAACTATTATGGTGATAATGTGGTGGAGTTCAACATGAATGAAAATGTGAATTGTGTTTTTGATTAGTTTTCCCCCACCATGAATGATGATCTTGAGATCTGCGTGCAAGAGGTCTTTGATATATCAGTGAATGTAGCTTAAAATGATTACCTAATCTAGTGGAGAATGTGTGGGAGGTTGAACCACAAATTTACACTCACATAGCTACCTTACCCTAGAACTTAGATTCCCTAGTGATGCTTGAGACAAAGCCTTCAATAAAAGAACCACCAGTAGTCGAACTTAAGCCTTTACCCGAAGACTTGAAGTATGATTTTCTAGTAATCTCACTAGTGACCAAGAGGGTAAGTTAATCAAGGTACTTAAGAGATTCAAGGGGGATATGGGATGGACTTTAGTCTATATCAAAGGTATAAGTCCCTCAACTTTCATGCACCGAATATTATTGGAGGAGGATGTGAAACCCATACATCAACCTCAAAGGCGGTTAAACCCTCCAATGATGGAAGTAGTTAAAGGAGAAGTCCTTAAACTATTTAAGGCGGGGGTGATATATCCTATCTCCGATAGTAAGTGGGTGATTCTCACTCAAGTGGTAGTAAAAAGGAGTGGGGTGACCATGGTAGAAAACAAGGATGGGGATTTGGTTCCCACCTGTATTCAAAATGGGTGATGAGTTTGCATTTATTATCGTCCCTTAAATGTGGTCACTCACAAGGATCATTTTCCCTTACCTTTCATTAACCAAGTGCTTGAAAGATTAGCTGGTCTCTCACATTACTACTTCCTTAATAATTATTCTGGATACTTCCAAATAGCCATTGATCTAAAAGATCAAGAGAAAACAACGTTTACATGTCCCTTAGGCACTTTCGCCTATAGGCGCATACCTTTAGGCTTGTGTAATGCACCGGGTACATTCCAAAGGTGTATGGTTAGTATCTTCTTGGAGTTTATAGAGCGCTTCGTCTAAGTCTTCATGGATTATTTCATTATTCATGGAGATTATTTTGACTTATGCTTACATCATCTAACACTTGTGTTAGAAAGGTGCATTAACACCAACTTAGTCTTAAACTCCAAGAAGTGCCACTTTATAGTGGAAAGGGGCATTGTTCTAGGTTATGTGGTGTTGGCTCAAGGTCTAGAAGTAGATAAGTCTAAGGTAGATACAATCAAATCCCTTCCTTACCCTACTTGTGGGAGAAACATTAGGTCATTCCTAGGTCATGCCAGTTTTTACCAGTGTTTTATTATGGATTTCTCTAAGATTTCTTCTCCATTGTGAAAATTGTTGCAAAAGGATGTTGATTGTGTTGTTGACGAGGAATGTAGAAAAGCCTTTGACACTTTGAAGGAAATGCTTGTTAGTGCCCCTATTTTCCAACCCCCGAATTGGTCTATCCCGTTTAAAATAATGTATGATGCAAGTGATTATGCAATAGGAGCAGTATTAGGCCAAAGAGTATGGAGACTTCAACATGTCATTTACTATGCGTCAGTGACTCTTAATTATACACAGCGTAACTACTCTACTACAGAGAAAGAGTTATTGGCTGTAGTTTTTGCACTTGAGAAGTTTAAACAGTATCTTCTAGGCACTAAGGTCATTGTATATACCGATCATGCCGCTCTCCATTATTTGATGATTAAGAAAAAGATAAAACCTAGGCTTATTAGGTGGATACTCCTTTTGAGTGAGTTTGACCTTGAGGTGAGAGATAAAAAGGAAAGTGAGAATGTAGTGGCTGACCATTTAGGTAGATTGCCAACACTCGAGAGCTTAGATCCCATCAAGGAAAAAGCTAAGTTGGAGTACATTCTGGAAGAATTTCCTGACGAACAATTGTTCGGTGTGACAATTGGCCAACCTTGGTATGCTGACATAGTAAATTACCTTGCCACTCCCCCCTACTTTGATCGAAACCGGAAAAACAAGCTAGTGAATGAGATGAAGGAATATTTTTTGGATGATCCTTATCTTTGGAAACATTGTTCTGATCAAGAAATTAGGGGATGTGTTTCTAATGAGGGGGCGGAGCCAATCCATAGACTTTTCCACTCCTCCACCGTGGATGAACATTTTGGGTATAAAAAAACTGCTAGGAGAGTAGCAAAATGTGGACTTTATTGGCCCAACATGTTGAAGCATACCCGACAGTTCCTTTTAGCCTGTGATAGGTGCCAAAACTGTGCAACATCTCATTAAAAAATGAGATGACCCAAGTTCTCTCTATGCTGGTTGAGATATTTGATGTGTGAGGAATGGATTTCATGGGCCCTTTCCCTATGTCTCATGGAAATTATTATATCCTAGTGGTGGTGGACTTTATGTCGAAATGGGTCGAAGCCAAAGCCACAAAGAACAATGATACATCAACCATGATGAGTTTCCTCAAGTCCAACATTTTCTCACTGTTTGGTATACCCCGAACCATAATTAGTGATAAAGGTACTCACTTTTGTAATAAAATCATGGAAGCCTTGGTCAAAATATATTGTGTGACCCATAGGACATCCACTGGTTACCACCCGCAAACAAATGGTCAGGCAGAAGTATCCAACCGGGAAATCAAGAGCATCCTTGAAAGGATGGTAAATCCATTTAGAAAGGATTGGAGTGATAGGTTGGATGATGCGCTTTGGGCGTATCGACCGCATGCAAAACCCATGTAGGCATGTCACCTTTTCGGATTCTCAATGGCAAAAGGTGCCACCTCCTAGTGGAGCTCAAATTCAAAACATATTGGGTTGTAAAATGCTTGAATATGAAATTGAACGAAGCCGGGAAGCGTAGGAAGTTTCAACTCCGGAACTTGAAGAATTTAGGCCTATGACACCGCACTAAATTACAAGAAAAAGACAAAAGCAAACATGATCAAAAGATAGTGAAAAGGGATTTTTTTTGTGGGACAAAAAGTCCTTTTACACCAATCTCAGTTACGTCTCTTTCCAGGTAAATTGCGGTCAAGGTGGGGAGGTCCCTATGTGGTGACCAAGGTTTATGAACAAGGAGCCATAGCGATAAAGGATGAAGGGAGTGGCATCAAATGTTTAGTCAATTGGCAAAGGTTGAAACCTTATTTAGAATGGGGGGAATTTTTGGGGTGGACAAGGAGGAAAATTCCCTCCTTGAGGAGCAAATGCAAGAATGAACTCTTCAATTAAAAATAAGTCATGAAGACGACAGTAAAGAAATGAATTTTTCATTTATATTTAGTAGGTTTTGATATTTTTTTTTGATGATTGGATATGTTTGATGTTTTCTTTTGTATGGAACGGTGCTACTCTTGCTTTGTTTGTCTTTGCAGGGACCCTCAAGATGAATTTCAAGACAAGAAAGAAAGTTGATCATTTGATACCTTCAATTTCTCCTTTTTACCTTGGTCACGTGCATTGGGGACAATGCAAAGTCCAACTGTGGGGGAGGGAGTAGTGAAACACTTAAGAGTTTTCATCTTGGGATTCCTTTTGGCTCTCGTTGTTACTTTAGTGTGTTCTTTTTGTTGGTTTTGGAAAGTTGGATGAATACTTTGGTGGTGTATTTTTTTCTTTTTCACTATCTTTTGTAGTGTGAAATCCAACTTTGGGGTAGTTTGTGCTACACAAATGTTTTTAAATGTTTTTGAAAAAATGAAGAAAAAATAATATTATATGCGTGTGTGTGTATATGGGGGAGGGTTCAGGCGAGACAACTCACTTATGTAAGACAAGAATGTTATGTGAGACTAAATATGAGCCCTCTGATCATTTGATCTGATGGTTGTTATGGCTTAAAATTTTATTTTAAATTTATTTTTTGGGGTCATATCCGGGTTATATCCCCCAAAACCGGGTCATAATAGCAACTAAAATGCCGCTCAAAATTTTGGGGAAAACATTTCACCATCTTCACCAAGTTCTCAGATCCTTATAATCCATTATCGCGGCCTACTCTAAAATAGCTTGCCTGATGTCTCCCGCCGCCTGTTTGATCAAATGCCCCCTCAGATATCTTGTTTCTTGGAATAGACTCGTATCTGAATATGTCAATAACCATTTCGTGAGTGAAGAAAGGAAGGTGTTCGATGAATTGCCTGACAGAAATGTTGTTACCTGAAACGCTATGGTCAGAGGCTACATCGACACGGGTCCGACGCCGAGGCCCTCTTCTAGCAGATGCATGAGAAGAATGTGGTCTCCTAGAATGTCAAGCACAACGGCTTGTAACTCTTTCTCTAGTAATCTCCGCTGTACAGAAAAACCCTTCACCTCTGGCCATCAATCTTTAGGAAAATGGCCATTTTCATGTAATGAGAGAGCCGGTTTGGGTTCAGATATCACGAGACACAAACAAAATTTAGTCGATTCTAGAAAATGGAGATGTCTTTCGTCTCCCTTAAGCAATTCATCTTCTGTTCTACCATACTCCATAGGTGCTGATGCCAAGAGATCATTAGACAAACTAATGTATGATCCAAAAGTAGTAGTTCAAGCTCTTCCTTCCTTTACTACATCTGCTATGAATGGGATTTCTAGTGCTTTAGCAAAAGGGTTAGGATTAAACATGGAAATAATGATGATTATCAGAGCATTGGAAGCATTAGCTCCCGTGTTGTTAAACTGAGAATCATTTCCCCAATGAGTTTTCTATGATGCAAAGTCTTCTCTGCATTCTTATTGTAAGAAAGCAAGGATAGATCTGAATCTAAATGACGCACTTATAAGTAGTAGTTGAAACACCAACGAGAACAACTAGAATCACCTAATATTATAAGAGAAATACCGACAAGTTATACTTGAACCACCTGTATAACTTCAAGAACCTATAGGCTATACTTGAAGTACCTTTATGCAATATTTGAAGCATCTATAATGTATAAACTATTTTTCATGTAGTTATTGTCGCACCTACAGGTTATAAAATAAGCATCTACATATATCTCTGAAAGAACTTACAAGAAACACCTACATATTACATTTGAAGCACCTACATACAACTTCTGAAGCACTAAAAAGTAGCACCTACATGTTACATTTGAAACACGTACAAGTTGTACTTTAAACATCAAGTTGTTTTCGCAACACACATAAATTAAAAGAATTACATACATATTACATTCAAAGAACCTATTAACTGTACATTAAGCACCAAGTTTTCACAAGTTAAATGCAGAAATATTACTGAGTCCTCTACGTTCCCTTTAAATATGAAAAGCATAAATGGCGCCCAATATCTTCAGCTACTGGACTTGTACAATAATATTGGCCCTTGAAAGTTCAATAACTCGAAGCATGGTGAATGAATTTTTGCGTCCTCGAAACTCAAGCTAAAGAACGGTATCCTGTACGTAAAATGGATAATTAGGTTTGAAAAATAATCAACAGACATATGTAATGCAGCATAAAATTGGTTCCATTAGCAGACAAATTATTTAAATTGGTGATAGAAATTATGGTACTCCTACAAGTGTAATATTTTAAAATAAAGAAGGGTAATTTTATAAAATTATAATAAATTATATTTATTAAAAGGACTAGTCTTTGGGCCGGAAGCACCTACATGATATACTTGAATCACTTATAGCTTGTAGTTGAAGCACCTAGAATATTTGTTATTTTCACACCGTGAAGTTATATTTATTTCGAATTGTATTCGTAGCATGTCAACGTTATAAAGAAATCACCTATAATCTACACTTGAAACAATTATAACGTGTGGTTAAATCACTTACGAGTTGTAGTTTCAACACCTTGAAATTATATTTATTTCAATTTGTTTTCGAAGTAATTAGTCTCAGTTATAAAAGAAACACCGACATGGTACACTTGAAGTACTTATAAGTAGTAGTTGAAGTACTTATTAGTTGTAGTTTGAGAACCTTGAAGTTATGTATTTTTTTCAAGCTGATTTCGTAGCACGTCTAAGTTACAATTGAAACCCTTATTATTAGGATTTGAAGAATTTACAAGATATTATTATGCACTCGAGTTATTAATCATAGGTAGTTTCTGAAAAATGGAACATAAATTGTAAAAGCATTAGCTTTGGTGTGCACAACGTTGTGGCAGCGAACCATATCTCAGTGCAAAGCCACTTAGCTACGTTAAACGTAAGATAAAATAGAGGGAATCTTATCAGTAAAATGACATCGAGAAAAGAGAGCATTCTTGACAGAACTAAAACGAAAATGTAGTATCTTTGGTTTTAACATTAAAATCCAGTGCCTCTGATTCCAGCGTTTCTACCGATACCATCCTACGCATCGGAAAGGGGCTGTGCTTCTATATTTTTTAGTTATTGATAATAGGCCCTTAAATCAGATTATTTGAATGGCCCCAATTTAGTCTCACATATTAAGGATGTCTCACATAAATTAGGATGTCTCACATGAACCTGATTCTATATATATACCCGACTAAGTTGGAAATCCATGAGGGCAACTTAGGCAAAAATGGGAAGTAAAACCCGGATAGGTCGAAAGGCCTAGGTAAAAATGAGAGATTAGGCCCAACTTGGTTGGAAAACCTAGACAAAAATGAGAGACCGTTTGGAAAAAAAGTGAGGTGGTGAGCCCAATATTTGTGAATGTTAGGATGAAAATCCGAAAGGGATCCAAGGCAAAATGAGAGAAATTTGAAATGGAACTTCAACATCTTTTGCTCATCTTTGGCGATTTCTTCATCAACATCTCTTGAAATGTCTTCGGCAGTTTCTTCGGGGTAGTAACCTAGTTCAACACTTATCTTTCATGCTTACTTTTTTTTCACAGTATATTGGGATGGTTAGGTTACTTTAGCAACTTTGGAGAGTGTGAGAGTTGTGGGATTCTTACGTCTTTGGGAGAACTAGTGTAGATTGGGAATAAGTTGAATGTAATGGCTAACTTCTCTTTGCATGCTACATTTCGCTTATATCTTTTCTCGTTTTTATTTACTCGAGGACGAGTAATTGTTTAAGTATGGGGGGATTGATGTGCACCATTATGCATGCGTTAGCTAATGCATTTAACACATTTATTATAATTTTTTGTTTGGTTGATTGCTAGTTTTAGTTAGGTTTGCACGACAAAGGGTTTAAATGACCACTTTTGGTTTTCTTGTCTAAATCCCACATTTTGTATATTTAATTGAGACTAATGAACACTTGGTATTCACGGGCGCCTAGATCTTCCTCTTTGAATTCATTAGTAGGTTGCTCGTGAGTGCTTTTCATTTTCTCTTGGTTGAAAGCCATCCGCGAGGGTGGTAGTAGATAATTGAGGTCATTCGCACGAATGGTAGCAAATATTGAAGGTCATTCGTAAGAATGGTAGTAGACTGAAGGCCACAAACTCTAAATCGTGGTAGTGGAAAGAATTGGGACCAAGAAAGGCGGAATCAAAATTCAAGAAGGCAAAAGGAGAAACTGAGGGATCGTTGTTCGAAGTTGCACGAAATTCTGGGAAAAATCCAAGAAGAATCAGCACTTCAGGGTGTCACCATTGGATTCCTCTTCTTGAGTGATATAAAATCGATGACTAGAACCCCCCAAATAGGACTAATGGTTCACTAGTAGCGGAGCGAAGAAGTTAGCCATGCAAACCAGTCACGACCGGCTTGGACCGCACATGCTTTGCACGAACCAAAGCTAGATGGGCCTACACCAACAGGAATATCCTGTGTCAGGGGGCCTTGGCACGACTTCTATCACCCGACACCTGCCGTGCCAAAATCCAGCATGAGGCTCCCCTCTTTTTACACCAAAATTCGCTAAGTATGGGGGCGGGACGTTCCGTTTGACCGGAGGCCCAAGTCGGGTGATGCGGGGAACGCCCAGTACAAGCGGCACGACCCATGCCAGGGCTGGCGCCTCGCACCAGCATGAGCCCTGACAGCTGCTAGGGTTTTTCCCACTTTTTGGTGTATTTTTAGGTCAAATTTCCTACTACAATATATATGAACCTTCGTCTATTAGGGTTTAAGTTTATGCTCATTTTTAGATCTTAGTAGGTTACTACAGAGAGAAAACACTTTCGCTTCTCTCTAGTTTCTTTTCCTTTCATCTTTTTATCTTTTTTTGCCCAAAAGTGTTGAATCCAATGAAACACTTGGGTTCAATGCTTAGGGAGTAGGGATCTAGATTGGAGATTATATTTGTATTCATGTATTGATGTTTATTTTGTGAGATTTTTAGATCTACCTATTTATATATGTTTTGTGATCATTATGTTGGGTTGTTCTTAATATTCTTGTGAATTTCATGAAAGTCACACTTTGTTGGCACACAATCGAGTCTACTTTAATGTTGGCGCACTATTGCTACTCCCGGGTTAAGGAGACCTATATGCGCTTGGGGTGCGATAGTCTGGAACTGAGCATGTACACAAAGGTTACCAGTGTTAATCGTTACAATCGACCCTGCATCTAGTTAGCCGACCAAAGAGATCCGGAGGGTTGTGGGTAGAGATAGAATAGGTAGCAAACTAGGATTATTTTTTATCCTATAAGCCATTGATAACACGACTACTTCCTTTTGTCTTTGCAAACCTAGGGGTAGTTCGTTCGTGGTATTCCTCCTAGGACATAATCGTACGGGAAAGAATCAGACTTGCACAATGTTCCATAGTTGTGGTTGCACTCCCCTAGTTGCAGAGGTGAGGCCGATGGAAGATTTTATACACGCACCTCTATGTGACAGATGGGGGGAAGTGTTGAGCATTGTCCGCACCACGTGACATAAACACTAGAATAGGGTTAAGTTCTCGTACTTAATGAAATCGATGATTAAAATAACATCAACCATGTTACGTAAATATTCCCTGAGTGCTTGTTTATGGTGTTTATTCCGTTGACTGCATACTACTAGTTAATAGTTTCAAATTCCCCCCAATGTTTATTTTCGCAGCACTGTTTATTCCTAACACGTGGTCGGATTGATGACCCAATCACTGTTATGTTTAGTAGATTACTAGATTCCTAACATCTTTCTGGATGACCTCGGTACTTGCCGATATCTACCATTCTTGGTAATATAGTTGTAGGAACGGGGGCAACATATAAATTCTTATCTTTGATCACAGTCCCCTCTCAAGTTAGTAGAACTACCATAAAAAGGTCATTTATTAGTGACCTCGGTCGGGGGCGGTTCATTCATTCAGACAGAATGAGGAAGAGCCTTGACCAGCATTCATGAAGTGCTTGGATACTTGTGCATTCCCATTCTCTATTATGTTTTATTGAAATAGTTTTCCTTGAGCAACCCTGCACTATGAAACGTAGTTAGATGGCTCAATTATTCAAACTGAAACCAAAAATTACATTAATTATATGAAGGGGTTACAACATGTTTTACACACCAAAAGTAACAAGTTTTAAGGAGACTGTTAGAATCAGTTAAATATTTAATTAGATATGGATAGGGTTTGATGACTAAACTAGAGTTATATTAGTACAAGTATTCCTTATTTGTTTTGTACTCTATTTATTATGAGAAGTAATAAATTCATCATTACGTGAAAACATTCTTTCATGGTATCAGAGAAAGTTCTGATCCTGCACTTAAACCCTAATGTTTCTGGCCTCACTCCCTCTCATTTTCGGTCAACTTCCAGCCAACTTTCAGCCACTTTTGGTAGCCTCTGGAAATTCTCTTCGGCATCTTTATCAAGAAGCATTCTCCAGTCATCCCCTTTTTTGCTCTCGGATCTCCGGCACCACTTCCCTCTCCAATCTCCGGCAAGGGTAAACTTCCTCACTACCTTACAACTATTCTTCTCTCTGGCCACCTCTTCTGCCAGCTCTACCTTTCCATAACCATCACTGCCGCCCAGCTTTTCCGATTGGCACAAAGTTATTCCAATGGCATAGTTCCAGTAATTTTTTTTTCATTCAGAAAGGTGAAGTTTCAAATTTCTCCACAACTGCACATCGTCTCACGCGTGCGTCGTCTTCATCCGCGAGCCAGCTTCATTAGCGCATCATCATCATTCTCCCGTTGTCTCACGCATGCATCGTCTTCATCCGCAAGCTAGCTTCACCCACACACTGTCTTATGCCCTCTCATTGTCTCGGTTTGGGTCATTGTCAATTGTGCCTTTGTTGTACATTAGCTTTCTTCCACTTTGTATTATGGCACATTTTGGAGGTTTCTCAGAGTTTAAGCAACGTGGCTCCAAGTAGATTTTAGATTCTGGCACAACCAAACATATGTCATCGTCTCCAAGTGTTGTTGATTATGTGACACTGTATAATGGTTCTGTCAGCGTCTATATTGGTAATGGTTCTCAACTCCCTATTACTCATGTTGGTGATTCTCGGAATTTTAAGTCTCCACCTCTTTATAATGTGGCATTTATTCCTAATATCACTGAAAATTTTCTTTCCAATAGCAAATTAACTCGGGATTTAAATGTCATTGTCTGCTTTGATGATCACTTATTAATTATTTGGCATAAAATCACTAGTAAAACTTTGGGTCACGGTCACAGTGAACATGGACTTTAGGTTTTAGACTATGGTGCATTTGCTCTGTTGTCTACCGTGGAATCAAATAAGTCATGTGCATCGTTATTTTAGATGCTAGACTTGGTCATATTCCGGATTCCATTATTTCTAGTTTAAGAGCTTCTGGATCTTTATCTGTCTCATCGATTTTGCCTAAACCTACCATTTGTGATGCATGTGAAAAAGCCAAAGGGAAGCATTTATCTTTTTATACAAATGATAAACGTGCTGCTAGGGTACTTGATCTAGTTCATTGTGACTTATGAGGATCCTCTCCTATTTTATCTTCTGATGTTTTCTTCTACTATTCTATTTCCTTGATGATCATTCCCGACTCTCGTGGTTTACCCATTGCACTGCAAATATGATTTTTGAGATGTTTATCACCATTTTAAGGCTTTCATGTAGAACAAGTTCTCTTCCACCATTAAGGTGTTTCACAGTGATGGTAAGACTGAGTTCGTAAATGGTCGCTTACGCTCTCACTTTTAGATAAAGGACATTTACTATCAGATTTCTCGCTCATGTACTCCTGAGCAGAACGGCCAGGCTGAGCACAAGCACCACCACATTGCTGAGGTGGGATTGTCTATGTTATATCATTCTCATGTTCCTCTCTCCTACTGGTCTCCCACATTTGCTACAGTCGGTTATACCATATATCGGGTACCCACTCATGTTCTTAGCGGACGATCACCATATGAAGTTAATAATGGCACGTTTCCCATCTACATGAACTTCCATGTATTTGGTTGTCGGGTGTACCGTTATCAATATCTATATACAGCTCACAAATTCGCTCCTTGCAGTTTTCCCTGTATATTTCTTGGTTACAACTCCCAGTACAAGGGATATCGATGTTTGGATCCAACGTCTGGAAAGATATATGTCACCAGACATGCTCGGTTTGATGACACTTTCTTCCCTTATACCAATGGTTCTACTTCAGTATCTTCGTGCTCACTAGATACCTCTACTTTTTTTTATCCTGCTAATGCATTAACTTATATTCCTGTTTCTCCCACTGTGGCATCTCCTTCTGCTTAGATTGTCACTTCCATTGCCATCCCTCCTATCTCATTGATACTATTATCCTCACAAACTAAGGAACCATGTTCTGTCTTCTTTGCCAATTCAGACCATCCAATGGCCGCTCGGATACATCCTGCTCCACCCATCTCGCCATCGACTAGCTTAACTGGTTTGCAAACCAGTCCATCCGGTTCACCATCCCCTTCGCCGAACGTAACTGCTCCTCTGGTCTCTCCACCTCGCCCTTACACTTATTGGATGGCTACTCGATCAGTGACTGTGGCTACTCAGCGCAGAGATTATTCTGATATCGTTGCTCATGGTCTTACAACTTCTTTAATTGCTAAGTCTGAGCCCCTGGATTATCGCACTGCTTTTCAAGATCTATCTTGGGTTTCTGCTATGGATGATGAGATAACAACTCTACGTGGACAGCGCACTTGGGATTTGGTTCCCCGCCCATCAGACATCAACATTATTAGCTTTCAACTGAAGTATTGTCCCGATGGAACTATTGAGCTTAATGAATCTAGGCTTGTGGCATTGGTTTTGTTTTGCAGATTCTGGGTTTTAACTTTGACCACACTTCCAGTCCAGTGGTCAAAGCCTTCATGGTTTGTACTGTTCTGGCCATTGCTACGATGCGCTCCTAGCCTCTTCATCACCTGGATGTGAAGAGTTCCTTTCTTAATGGATTTCTCGATACTCTGGTCTATATGGCACAAACTGTTGGTTACAAGGATCCGCTTCACCCATATTATGTTTGTTGTTTGCGTAAGACTATTTATTTACTTATGCAAGCTTTACAGACTTAGTTTCAAAGATTCAATACTTATTTAATGCAACTCAGTTTCGTCTGCAATTCAGCCGATACTTATCTCTTTGTTCTGTCTCGGGGCTCGTCATTGCAATACCTGCAGGTTTATGTTAATATTATCATCAGGTAATGACCCGACTGTTCTATGATATTTTATTGATCAGACGCCTCAGGAGTTTTCCATCAAGGATTTAGGCACTCTTCATTACTTTCTTGGTTTGAAAGTTACACCCTCTGCCTCGGGTTTACTTCTCAGCCAAGCTAAGTATGCCAGGGATATTCTTGTGCCAAGATGTCAGATGCTTCCCCTGTTTCTACTAATTTTCTTCCAGGCTCGCAACTCCATAGCTTCATCAGCCCTTTATTTCGGAATCCAGCTCTTTATCGCTCTCTTATTGGGGATCTTCAGTATCTGACGATTACTCGTCATGACTTGGCCTTTGCGGTCAAAAAAATCAGTCAATATCTTCAAGGAACCTCGTGACTATTATTTTACTGCAACCACTTTGATTCTTCTATACATTCGAGGTACTATGTATTTCGGTCTTGTTTTTTGGTCTGTCAGTTCTCCTGAGGTGCTGGGTTATTCTGCTGTTTGGAGACTCGCCGATCTACATATGGAAATGTTGTTATTCTTTGTGAAAACCTTGTTTCTTAGAGTGCCAAGAAACAGCCCATCATTTCTCGTTTGAGCACGGTGTCTGAGTATCGGGCTCTCGCCAACATCGTCTCTGAGATTGTTTGGCTGACTCATCTTTTTCGTGATCTTCATGTCCCACTTTCTAGTTCTCCATTGTTGTTATGCGACAACAGTTTCGCTATCTTCTTGGCTCAGATCCAGTTGCTCACAAGCGGGCGAAGCACATCAACATTGACTATCACTTTGTTTAAGAGTTGGTTACTTCTAGAAAGCTGCATGTTGCTCATGTTCCTACTGCTCTTCAGATTGCAGACATTTTCACCAAAGGGCTCTCTCGTCTTCTGTTCGAGTTCTTCATATCCAAGATTTACGTCGCTGAGCATCCGACGCTTCGTTTGAGGGAGGGTGTTAGAATAAGTCAAATATAAGATTAGACATGGATAGATTTTGATTACTAGACTAGAGTTATATTAGTACTTGTATTCCTTATATTTTTTACACTCTATTTATTCTGAATAGTAATACATTCATCATTACGGGAAAACATTCTTTTAGAGACCAATAACCATTCCTATAGCCTAACCCCTTCAAAAGCACACTTCCCCCAAAAACATTCATAGCTATTGCCCCAACCTAAATAAAATGCACTTATGCTTCAATTTCTTTTGTATTCTGAATGTCTACTAGGTGTTGAACAGCTTTCCTCACAATGTTTTCATCCACCGCGAGCATCCTTGGCAATTGACCAATCCTAGCTAGAGCATTGTTTTCTCATATGTAGCATCTTGTAATTGTTGCAGCCCTTAATGTTCATTACCTCGATCATGGATGTTTTGTGTGTTAGAAAGTCCTTGTTCAGAGTGGTTGGATCTTCTCGATCAAATGCATTAAACACTGTTTATAAAATCCCTTCTACTGTGCTACTTTATGTTTCATGTTATAGTGTTTGAATGTTGTTAAAGAATAATAGGTCTAATGTGTTTATATCTAGTGAGTTTAAGGGTTGAATAACCAGATTCTCCTCATTCTGTAACTGCTATGAATTTTGGATCCCAATTGTTGATATGTGCTCTATAATTATCTAACTAGATGAATATGTCCTTCCCCATGAATGCTGACCACTTTGCCTTTATTGCTGGAATTATTTCTTTGATAGTTTTTGCACAGATGACATCCCTCTTAATCTTCTCAACTGGCTTTGTTTTGATTGTTTCCACTAGCTTGTTTTTACTCTTCATCTTTGTTGGAACCTTTTCAGCAAACAGAAACAACCCTATCTTCCCATCAAATAAGAGCTCCCCATTAATACCATACAATGGCCGACTAACGGCGCACATAAACATGAGCTTAGGAATATGGGACTTATGTTAACAGGTCTTGTGGGGCTCTTCCTCATCCAAAGCCAATATGTAATGAACAATTAGCTTTGATATGTAAAACCACTTCTCATCTAATGTGAACGGTTGAATGGAATTTGAATTGTGCATCTAACTTATTCAAACAGAACTTCAACCTTGTTACCTTGTTCTTGTTTGTTAATGTGGGTTTGATGATCTTTGTGTGGCACCTTATAATCCGGGAAACTACTGCCCTTTGCACCGTGCTCTTTGATATTCCAAGTGCAGCCTCCGTCCCTCTAATCGTTCTTCTTTTTGTTGCAGGTACTTTTCTTAGAGCATTGAGGTCTATGGTCACTTTGTTGTGGCATGCGTGGCCAAACATCCTTAACATTATGTCAAGGGGGTATCCCATGCAAAGTTGTAATATTGCCCTTGCCCATGTGTAGCTCACAGTTCGGATACTACAAGAAAAAAGGGTCGATGCCTCCTTGCGTTGACCTTATTGGTTGATGCTAAAATAACCCTAGTTTAAGAAATAAGGGCATTTAAGTCTTTTCATTTTTTTCTTTTTTCCAAGGGTTTAATGGTCATTTCATTTAATTCTGGCCAAACTTCCGGTCGACAATTGAAGTTAGATTGGCACATACATCATAAAATTAGGGTTATTTTGACACTTTCTCATTTTGCTAGGTTATATTGGCACTTTCAACATAAACTTAGGATCATTTTAGCAACAAACATTAAATTACCTCATTAGTAACATTAATTATAAAAATAACTCCGTCTAATGGTTAATCGGTCTAAAATACGAATTTGTGATTTTTATATACAATTAACATCTCATATTTAAATTTAAAGGTAATTATTTTATTAAAATTTAACTATTAAAAAATAACAATATGTATCATGAAATAAAAATAAATGATTAATTTAGTTGGAAATGAAAACAAATGATTTGGTTCTTTAATATGGTTTTGATGATTGTTTTGAAGCCTTTATAATATTCACGCTGATTTGATGCCTTGGTCATTTTGTGAATAACTCTTTCACTACTTATTTCAACTTGCGACACACAGAATGATGAACAACACGAGGGTCAATATTCAAATAGAAATACTCTATGTACAAATCTTGTAATTTGCGATAATGAATCAGGACAATGTGTTCAAATTTCTTGATAAATAATCAAAATATAAAATTGGTTCGATCAATCTTGGTTAACCAATCGATACACCTCTGTTAATTTTCCAGTCTTTAACACTTAGTGTGCTTGACGTTTTTGCCACGTCAAACAGTATCTATATCTCTGAAATTTTAGATCAATAATATTAGATCTCCCTCCTCTCAGTCTAACAACAAAATCCTAGCAGCAGAAGAAATTAACACAGTTAAGAAACATAAACATTACAAATTGAAAATGCCTTGAGAAAAGAAACTAGAGCAACAAAGATATGTCCATATACACAATATTCCTCATTCAAACCTGAATTGCTAAAGTTTGAGTCACGCGTAAAATCACATCATTCCTATTTTGACACAGTGAAGAATAACAACACAGCATTATCAACATTCTATGTCTAACGCCATGCAAATCCTTGACCGTGACTTATATATACTCCAAATATAACCGCGGCGAGATGATACACTTCCAGTTAGATATTCTCTGCAAAAAAAAAAAATAATAATAATAATAGAAGTTGTTGAGTTAACCATGTTGCATAGGTAGTGATTATTGTTATTACTACTACTTAGTTCTAGTTAGAGGTTATAGAAGTTACATAAGTTATGAAATAAAGAGATAATTTAGTAGTAGGAGGTTGAAGAATATAAAATTTGCAATAATAGCCATTAGTGTGTGTTAGTAGTGGTGGGTGGTTGAAGAAGTTACAAGCATGGAATAACGAACATTGTTTAGCATTCATTAGTAGAGTTAGTGCTAGCTAATTATGGTAGGAGGTTATGGAGGTTAGAAGCTTGTAGTATGGTTCTTTATTAGTGTAGGAATAATTTCTAAGTCATTTTGTAATCTATAAATAGGAGAATGAAAAATTAGAAAAGCTGTATCTTTTCAGCACCAAAATTATCTTCATTTCTTCCATTTTCCCATCATTGTTCCAACATTTGGTATCAGAGCAAGGCTGATCAATGGTAAGAAATACACCAGAGGATTCACAAACTCCACCAAGACAGAGGGGGCGAAGTGCAACCAGGGGGCCAAGAGCTCATGAAGTGGTGGTGCAACAGGTGTTGAGGGAGAATGGCGGACTAATGGTGCACCCTATCCTAACTCGCACAAACTATGCTGATTGGGCCCTAGTGATGAGGGTGAATCTACAAGCACAAGATTTGTGGCGAGCGGTCAAGGAGGAGGATGTTGATTACCGTGAAGATAGGCAGGCACTCTCTGTGGTCCTGTGAGCGGTACCATGCAAAGATGATGTCCATGTTGGCTATGAAAGACAAGAGGCTTGGGACACGATAAAGACGCAACGAATGGCCGTCGACCGTGTCCGCAAAGCCAATGCACAAAATCTGTCCACGGAGTTCAAAACCATCACTTTCAAGGATGGTGAGAACGTTGATAAATTTTCCATGAGAATCACGAGCCTTGTCAATAATCTTTGCGTACTTGGGGACACTTTGGAGGAGGAGAATGTCGTGAAGAAGTTCTTGTGGCAATTGCAATTGACACTTTTCTTGATCTAAGCATGCTCTCGGTTGATGAACTGACCGGACGACTACGTTCGGTGGAGGATCATTATGGACTCATTGATCCAAGCGACAAGAGTGGTGTTAAATTTCTTCTCATGGAGGAGGAGTGGCGAATGCGCCAAAGCCACAAGGAGAAGGGTGAAACCTCTGAGGCTGGTGGAAAGGGTTAAGGTCGCGGCAAGGCTAAGAGCCGTGGTAGTGGAGACTTGTGAGACCAAAAGGGAGGCACCACATGGACTCAAGAAAAAGGTCCAAGGAATGGGAAACGTCACAATTGTGGCACTTGTGGCCATTTTTCACTTGAGTGTCGCAAGGCAAAAAAAAGGAAAACGGGACGAGGCACACTTAACCATGATCGAGGATGATCAACTAGCCTTGCTAATGGCATCTATGGTTGAGGTGCAGCCCCTAAAGATCACTTGGCAGGTGCCAGGAAGCCAGAATGATATGGCGCTCCATGTTGGGAGTGTCCTGACAAGGCCGACCCTGGATAGTGTTGGTCTTGTCAAAGAGGAAGATGATTACATCTTCCTCAATGAGGATCATGTGTTTCTAGTCTGCGCGAGCGAGGGGGTGTGGTACCTCAACACAGGGGCGAGTAACCATGTGATGGGCACCAAGGCATTATTCACATCACTTGATGAGACAGTGAAAGGCAAGGTCAGGCTTGGTGATGGATTAATGGTGGAGATCTGCAGTCGAGGTGTTGTGATATTTCTATGAAAAAACAAAGAGCACAAGGTGCTAACAAATGTATATTTCATGCCTAAGTTGAATAACAACATTTTCAGTATTAGCCAACTACATGAAAATGGTTTTCAAGACCGTGATTGAAAATGGGGAGTTGTGTTTGTTTGATCGTGACCAGACCTTGTTGGCACAAGTGGCACAAATAAAGGATAGGCTCTATGTCTTGACGATGGATGTAGCATCTCCCATGAGTTTGCTTTCTAGGGTGGACAATGTAGCGTGGCTATGGCATGCACGCTACGGACACCTTAACTTTTGGTCATTACGTAAATTGGCTCAAGGAGGCATGGCAAAAGGGGACCTTGAGCAGTTTTGTGATAGGTCCGCTCTTGGAAAACAACACTGAGTCTCGTTCCTGAAGGCCTTAGTGTACCATGTTGCTCAGTGTCTAGAGTTGGTACACATTGATTTGTGTTTCCCTATCATGCCGACAACACCTTGAGGGGGCCGTTACTTCTTGCTGATAGTTGATGACCATAACCGCTACATGTGGCTAGATGTGGTCAAATCAAAAGATGGGAAATTGGTTCATTCAAGAAGTTCAAGGCATATGCTGAAGATGAAAATGGAGGTAAGCTCAATACGTTCCGATCTGACCAGGGTGGTGAGTTCAATTCCATTGAGTTCTAAGAATATTCCAGAAAGCAAGGCATAAAACACTGCACCACGACACCATTCTCTCCAAAAAAAACTGGCATGGTTGAGCGGCGTAATCAAACGGTGGTGGAGATGACGTGCTGCTTACTCAAAATCATGAGCATGCCATCTATTTTCTGGGGTGAGATGGTGAAGACCGATGTCTATATCTTCAATAGGGCGCCAACACAAAGCTTGAATGGGCAGACTCCTCATGAGGCTTGGCGGAGACACAAGCCAAATGTGCATCATTTTATAACTTTTGGATGTGTGGTTCACATTAAGAAAGTTGGCCCCGGGGTGAACAAGCTAGCTAATATGTCAGTAGCAATGATATTCTTCGGTTATGAAGAGGAATCTAAGGCCTACCTTGTGTATGAGCAAAAACCAAACAAGTTCTACGTAAGTAGAGATGTTGTGTTCGAGGAGCACAAGAAGTGGGAGTGGAAGTCAGGGTTGCATGATGCAGTGGCGACCGTGGATGACACCTTCATGGTGGAGTATTTACCGGAGCTTGATGTGGTGGGTGAAACAAGTTCTGACATGCAACAAGAGGCACCTTCCCCACTTGTGCACCAGACATCGAGGCTTATTTTTTCTAAAAGGGGAGAGTGGGATACACCACCAATACGGGATGATGCACAAGATACACATGATGGTGTAACACGGTACCGCAAGGTGGCATACATTTATGACACAACCGAGGAGGTTCAAATGACCGATCATTGTTTTTTAGCCGCTGAGGAACCCAGTAGTGTAGATGAAGCCCTGGGTGAGGCATGTTGGAGACAAGCCATAGATGATGAGATCAGGTCAATAAAAAACAATGAGACATGGGAGTTAGCTTCTCTCCCTGTTGGGCATAGGGCTATAGGGCTCAAGTGGGTGTTCAAGGTGAAGAATGACGGATGAGACGCCAAAATGCATGTATTTTCCTAAGCCTTTAGCATATCGTTTGTTATCTTTTTTGTTGGAAGATTGCTAGATTTAGGTAGGTTTACATCATAAAGGGTTTTAAAAAATCATTTTCAGTTTTCTTATCTAAATCCTTCATTTTGTAACCTAGTTTGAGTCTAATGGATTTTTTGTCCTTACGAGCATCTAGATTCCTTTTT
>JAULKM010046566.1:0-12930 GCA_032355605.1 Rubia tinctorum
TTGGGCGAGATCCCCATTTGGTTAAAGATCCAATTTTCCGCAATCCAGAGTCTTCGCAAGGAGATTCATATCACTTTGTGTAATGTTTTTCTCCTTGCATTGGTGCCCCTGGAGATTTATCACAAAATAGCGGTTTCCATTCATATTCAACACTTTGATGGATTTTGTTTCATTCAACATCCCTGATTACAACCTTTTCTAGCATCCTCCGTGTAATGTTAACCTCCACAAGTATTATAGCACAAGAGACTCTTAGTACACTAGCTGCACATTCATCAACAACAATAAGTTTTCCAATTGCACTACCTATTTTACCCAATCTCTTAGCCCCCATGAATGAAGAGGCAATTTAGGTAATTTAACCAAAATTGGTAAAGTTCTCACCATATCCGTTTTCAGTTCAAAACAGCCTTCAATTTTTGCAGAAACATAGATATGTTATGTATAGTAAATGGCCCCTTACTCAACACATTCTCCATAGCATTCTTCGACTTAAACTTCAAGATGAAATAGCTCTCAATTTAGTAAAAAAAATTCAGGCGCATTTACAAAAGACCAGAATCTAATCATGTAATTTTAAACTGCATTCATTGTTAGTGTTGGAATAGTGGCTTTCATTCAATGTGCATTTTT
The DNA here is from genome assembly GCA_032355605.1 of Rubia tinctorum. Lineage (NCBI taxonomy): Eukaryota > Viridiplantae > Streptophyta > Magnoliopsida > Gentianales > Rubiaceae > Rubia > Rubia tinctorum. The sequence continues at coordinate 634 of JAULKM010046566.1, forward strand.
CATAATATAGTTTGAGAATTAATTACGGAGATAATTAATTCAGTTATTTTGAGTGATCGAAATGTTTAGCTGGAACCGCTTTCGATCAGCTAGTATCAATTATATTGGGCTTGCATTTTATTATGACTGAACTTATAGGGTCACACACAAGACATGTAAATGGATAAAAGAAATGACTATTGGGATAGGAGCCCAGATAATATTTATATGAGAATTGAGTTTAGAACTCATTAAATCTAATTGGGCTAGGCCCAGATTGACTTGGATTAGGGTTTTTTGGATTAATGACCATTCTGTATAAATAGATATTTTTACAGAAATGTTCAGAATGACATTATTAGAACCATGGCCATTCCAAATGGCCGAAACCAGAAACTAATTCAATCAATCTCAGAAAACAAAACTCACCGTAAAGTGAGGAAGAAATATTGGGTCATTGCTTGCTGATCAACGTTCTAAGATGACAGTGGTGTAGGCGGTCTGATCGTGCTGTGTGGATACGTATAGAAGAATCACATCATGGATTCTCATCTCTGTGGTTGATCGAATTCTACAGCAAAGAACGCTTCAAAGGTAATCTAAACTCCTATATAGATTTGAATTAAATACATGCATGACATCCGAGATTAGATCATTGATTTTCTGCTAAAATAGATTTAATCAATTCCCAATAGAGATCTCTCCCTTTACTGATTTCGAATCATAAGCCATAACAGAAGCTGGTGAGTTCACCTCTTGATCTTCCACGACATGCACTGCACTTGGATTTTGCACCAAAATTAGTTCACCTTTTCCTTTGTACTGTCCTATTTCATACACACACATTTGTTGTTTCTTAACCAAGTTCTTATATTGAATCTTTGTCATCCTCTTCTTCAACCTCTTCTTTAGAGAGAGAGTTTTCTTCATGGAATATTTTTAATCCATTATCCTTTTGCTTCTTCAAGCTGTCTCCTGGAAACGAAATCCTTGGCAAACAGTCTGAGCCTGCAGCTGAGTACCTGTATTCAAGTCATGCAGTTGAACTTCCTATTGAATCTCAAGATTATGTTCTTGTGTTTCAGCAATATGAAGTTCCTCTCCTTGAATATGCACCTCTAATAATTGTTGTGTTAGTTATTGAGCAAACTGAGTGTGGCTGAAAATGCTGCTGGAACTATCTGCACTTCTTAAAGATGTCTCATGATTGAGTGTTCCCTGTTGAAGGTTCTGTTGGGGTAAAACCTGCACCTCCTATGACTGTATCATAGGAATAAGCTCGGCCATTAGTGCAACATTTTGAACTTGGTCATTTATAATGACATCTTAAAAACTTTCACCCACTATCTGAGCCAATAGCAACTGGATGCAGTATTATCAACATTGCCCATATTCACATTCATTTGATCCACAACCGAACCAAAACCATTTGGAGGGTGCCTATTAGGTAACTTCCTGATGATTATGTGGCTCTTCCGGTTGATTTAGCTACTGGTGTTTATGGTTAGGATTAGCCCGAAAATATAGGTCAAATTTAAACTGAGAGGGTCCAACACCTCCATCGTTATTGTTGTTATCATTATTCCCACCACCTACATTTCCTAGGCCAATATAATTTTGCTGAGGAAGAGGATATCAGTCCCCATTGAAAACAAGTAACCCTCTTGTACTTGATCATCTGACAAATTTCTATATCTGTACTACCTCAAATCCATATAACCATTGTTAATCTTAGTATTCCTCTTAGTTCGTCTTTGAGTTTGGGCTCTCAAAGAATAGTGGAACATCTCTCTATTTAGATAATAAACTATGTTCGTACCCTAGTAGCATTATGAGCATCAATGAAATACTCAAGATCATCATCATTTGTTATTAGGAAATATTTGGCAAGGATGACCTATTTTACCTTACCTACGATATAATTTTTAGATCCTCTTGTATCTTATGTCTACCCAAACCCTAACCCCATTAACCAGATTAACAACGAAACCATAAATCAAAGGGGCACCGGTGTCTATCAAAATAGTGGCACGTAAATAATTTAGATTCATTCTAGGCCATAAATAAATATCAACATCGATAATATCCCCTGCCATATTCGAAGTCTTCATTTCAACCCTAGAGAACAACATTCTGAGGATATTCCGTGAAGAATTTGAATCCCGACTCTCTACCTTGAGTCTTCTCATGGAAATACCTGCTCCCCACCTTCTGAATGCAAGTAGCCCTCTCGTCATTTGAAAGTGGCTTTTAAGAAACACTGCCAATGCTTCCTCCCTAGTTTGAAATTAGTTCTTGTACCAGTGTTTCACATACAATGTTATGCTCCAATGCTAGCAAAATATTCCTTCGGTCTCTCAGCACTAAAATCTATGTCATCGATCCAGTATGCCAGGCTACAATTCTGTTCCATTTCCACCACCTCAGTGATTTCCTCTTAAGTAATCCTCACCACTCCACCCCTTCTAGTGTTTCTATTGATTTTCATAAGATCAGTATAGGGAAGTACCGGTTCTCTATACTCCTCTAAGAAATTCGACCCTGGCGAAGTAAAAAATTCATTTGAAAGTGGTAACAAAGAATCATCACTCATCTTTGCCAAATTTGTGTGTTGTTTATGTTGTGTCTGAACTTTCATATGGTTGGTTATGTGCCAATCTTCATTGAATGAGGCCCCATTTATAGAACCCTATTTGTCTTTTCCCATTCTTCTTCTCTTTGTTTTTGCCTCTGTGAAAATATTTGAATTTTGATTCTTTGCTCTCCTCATTATTACAGCTCTACATACTCCGATGTTGTTGGCCAATCCAAATTAAGAGGAGAACACCAATTGTGCCCATACAAATGCTAAAAAATTATTTCGTAATTATATAAATGCTATCTGCTAACTTGAAAGTTGAAATTGAAATTAAACATTTCTGGGAAGGAGTAAATACATTGTAACACGTTAAAGCTTCCGAAATTCCCTATTAAAGCTACGAACCTTTCCCCTTCTACCCAATTAACTTTAACTACTTAGAGTAACTAACCTACAATCCTAATCAGCAAGCCTCAAATACATTACATGCGTCCATAATTAGGATAAGAAGAAAGCCCTTGAAAAACTCCATATTTTTTCATATTCTGATTGCTCCATCTTTATTATCTGGATCCAAATTCGAAGTTAAAAAACAAGGAAACCCTTGTTTTTCTCTGTCGGACAAAAATGTTCTTATTTCTTGCTTTTTTTTTAGAGAGAGAAAGAGTATCATCTTTTCTTTTAGTTACGGGGCAAGAACATTAATTTTTAACTTTAACACTGTATTTTTAATATTAATACGATATCTTTTTAGTTTAAAAATGTTGTTTTTACTCTCCCTCCATCCCAACCACTTCTGCGAAAGATAAAGAGCTTGTTAAAATTTTTGCCTGGTATCATGTCACTGACACGTTAGCCACATGGGTAAAGAATAAGAAATTAGTTAACAATAAAAATGACATTGAGAGGAGTCATTTCTCCCCACCCCCATTTTTTAATTCTAAAGACCCTTCCAACCATTTTACATGTTTGGGGAGGTGACAAAAGACCTGTGTTACCATTGTTACTGTACAATTCTAATAGTAAAAAAAAAATATATATATATATATATATATATATATATATATGTGTGTGTGTATATATATAAGCAGAGGCATTCACTTATAAATACAGTCATCTAGCTATCATATTTTGAAAATTTTAAGGAAAAAAGATGTTTTATACACTATCTATTACAAAAAAACCTCAAGCTAAATTTTTTTTGGGTTTGTTGGGTGGTATATATATGACTTGCCTACTCTCGGTAAGTTAAAACTAAGCATCGAAGCCATCGCTTCTCTGGACTGAATCGGCTCGCAAAATACACAAGGGCCTACTATGTCGCTTTGAACCAAAGTAACCAATCCTGAAAATTACGAAAAGCACTAAACACCACAATAACCTTTGTTAGACCATGATCTAAGATACATGAGCATGATTTGGGCCATAATCATACAATTAAGGTCGAATAAATAAAACAAAGAACACCGGACAAGGTTATCTACACCTAAAAGCATTTAAAACACTTCTTATTATGTTTTGGTTGATTGCTATTTTAGTTAAGTTTACATTACAAAGATCTTAGATAACCATTGCTAGTTTTCTTATTTAAATCTCTAGTTTTGTAGACTTAATTGGATCTAATAGACACTATATCCTCACGAACTCCTAGATTCTATTTTTGTGATCTTATTACTACGATGCTCGTGAGCACTTTGGTGTAGTTTTGTAGAATTCCATCTGTAAGGGTGGTAGTAGACAGAAGAACACGAGTCAAAACGTGGTAGTAGATGGAGTCAAGCCGAGAAGAAGTAGGGAGTCGAGTCCAACATTAGAAGACTTGGCACGGCTGAGTGAATCAATATGGACCGTGCCATCAACACGATGGTTCCAGAGGCCCTTGGAACGTGCCACTTGGTTCTACATGGCTTGTGCCCTTGAAACACCTTGTGCGGCTAAGTATGGGGATGGGCTGTGAAATTTAACGTGGCAATGCCACTCCAAAGTCAACATGTGAAGACCAGTCCACGGGGTGTGAAAATTTACACGCCCTCGCCATTAGTTTGGCAACGGCTCATAATGATATACACAGCCCATGCTATTCAGAATAGGAAAATCATACATGCATGAGGTGGCCCGTGATGATTCACACGGTTCATGCCATTCAACTGATCAAGAAAGAGTCTCAGCCAACGACTTGGGAAAAATGACGTGGTCACACGCTTAGATCGACCAAGACAAAGTGGCCAGCTGGCGACCCATGTTGAATGACACGGGTCGTGTCAAGCTAAACCAACATGGGCAGTGTGCTATAGCTCGACCTGTTCCAAAGACTGCTAGGATTTCTAGCTACTTTTTGGGCCTTTTTCAAGGCCCGATTCCTTTCTACTATAAATAGAAGCCTATGCTTACTAGGGTTCCAGTTTTGGAAGTTTGGTTTTCATTAGTTTCATTCTCCTAAGAGTAGGTAGAGGGCTAACCCTTCTCTCTGACTTATTTCTCCTTATTTTTTCCCAAAGGAAATTGAATCCAATGAAATACTTAGGTTCAATGCTTAGGAAGTAGTTATTTAGCTTAGGGATATATATTTGTATTCATGACTTGGTAGTTATTTTGGGAGATTCTAGATCCATCTATCCTTGTATACTTATGAACATTATGTTAACTTGAGCTTTTCATTCTTGTTAATTACATGATTGTTACATTATGTTAGCATACACCTTAGTCTAATTTCATGTTGGTTCATTTACTGATATTCCCCCGGGAGTGAAACCTAGATGTAATATGGTTAGCGATAGTACGAGACCATATGGGTGTATGCATGTGGGTCACCGAGTCAACGTTATGATGACCGTAGATTAGTCTTAGATGGAATTTGACCCCGGAGGGTTGCGGATAGAGATAACGTAGTAGCAAACTATGGTTAGCGTATTTCACAACCTTGGAGTCAATGATAGTGTGTATATCCCTTTGCCTCTGTAGGCCTAAAGAGTAGTAGAGTGCCCAAGAAGTAATCGTATGGGGGAGAATCAGATCTGCACACCAAGAAGGCCGTTGTTGCACTCCCCTAATTACAGAGGAAGTGCCGATAGAATAATACAATAGCACCTTTATGTGAAAAATAGGGGGAAGTGTTGAACATCAACTACACTAAGTAGATTAAGCATTAGGATGTGTTTGTATATCTTGAACGTGATTGAATCTATAATCGAAATAAACTAATGATCATGTTATGCAAATATTCGCCAAGTGCTAGCGATATATAGTTTTATTCTCTTATGTTATTTCATGCCCGTAGTTGTTAGATAACCCCCCCCCCCGAAAACCTATTTTTCAACGTTAGCTATTCCTAACATGATCAGATTCACGACTCGATAGCGTATTTGTATAGTTAACAATTAAATTCCTTGCATATATATGGAGAATCCTGGTCTTGCCACTATCTACGCCATAGGTAGCTTAATATTATGAATAGCAACAACATTACAAATTCTATCTTTGATTCCAAGCTTTCTCTGTTGGTTAGTGGATCTCCCCTAAAAAAGTTGTTTATTGACGACCCCATGGGGAAGCGAATCAAATTTTGGCACCACTGCCATGGATGCTAGTTTAAAAAATTATCAATTGTTACCTTGCATAGCTTGTTGGTTGAGTAGTTAGTGTCGTTTTTTTCTTCTTTGGTTTTTTTATTAGTGTTGAGCCTTTGTGATAGCTACTCCATTTACTTCTATTATTGTGTTAATATTTCTCCTTAGTTGGGTATTGTTTATTGTTTAGTTTATTGTACATACTCGTACCACGGACCAAGGAACTCTACACTACCTGACAAAAAATGCAGGTGGTCGGAGAAGGAGCAGGAGAGCTAGAGTAGGGGTTCCACAAGAGCCGACCGTTGTAGTTGAGGAGACTGTAGATATGGCAGAGAACAATCGCACACTTAGGAAGTTCATGGCTCCAAACTTGGAGAACCAACCCCTATACATTGTCTTCCCACCTTCGCCCCCAGATGTGACTTGCGAGCTGAATATCGGCATTATCCAATGCGTACCTACATTCCATGAGATGGCCGGTGAAGACTCAAATAAGCACTTTTTGGAATTTCACCTTGTATGCACCAATGTGAAGCGCCTCGGAGTTTTAGAAGAAGACTACAACTTGAGATCCTTTCCTTTCTCACTGCGGAACGCAACCAAGAGTTGGTTATATTATCTTCTATCGGGGTGTATCACTTCCTAGATGGACATGGAACGAAGGTTCCTTGAAAAGTACTTTTTGCCTTCCAAGTCTGCGGGTCTAAAGAAGCAACTTTCCAACATTTATCAAAAGGAAAATGAGTCCCTTTATGAGTATGGGGAAAGAATCAAGAGATTGTTGGTGAGTTTCCCCTACCATCCATTGAAAGAAGATTATTCGGTGTACTATTTTTTTGAAGGTCCTAGTGATGAGCATATGCGAATTGTTAATCCGACATGCAATGGCTCCATAGCCAACGAGATTCCAAAGGATGTAATGGCATTGATCAAGGAAATGGCCAATGGGAAGTGGTAATTTGGCACCCGATCCCGTGTGAAGACTTTAGATGAGCCGGCTCACTCTCCTAAGTTGGAAGAATAAGTTCAAGCACTTTCCTCGATGATGAAATAATTTATGGAGGGGAGAGCTCAAGTCAAAGAGTGTGTCATATGTAGTCTTGATCATCCCACTGACACATGTCCGCAAGTGGTCGAAGATTTTGAAGTGGTGAAAGCGTTGGACTTCAATGGTGGAAATATGCAACAATTTGCTAGGGGACAACAACAAAGGTTTCGGAAAAACCAAGGTGGAGATAAGCAAGACCCTTACGTAAATACCTTCAATCCTCGATACTGCGATCACCCCAACTTCTATTGGCTTGAGAATAATCAAGGATACAACTAAGGTGGATAACCTCAACCTCAACCCTACCCAAGGGGAGAAGGGCCTTCCAACAACAATGCCACCTTGTACAAGTTGGACCGAGAGGAGATACTAGATGTGATAGCTCAATTCGAGAAGAAGAGTGATGTGTTCGCAGAGTGGACGAGGAGAGAAATTGAGGAGCTTGACACTAGAATAATTGAGGCCATAATGTGGCACGATCCGTTCCACTGCCTCGTGCCAGCCTACAGATGGGGAAGAAATGCATATTTTAGAAATTTAAAATTTTTGGCCAAATAAGCCTTTTTAGCCCATTAATTCCGCAGGTGTTTTCCCACCTAAGCATGTTGATGTTAATGGTACTTCACCAAAACATCAACACATTCCTTGTGCATTAATTGAGTGAAGCTTTTGTCCCCACATTTCTATTTTTACTTAGACCATTACTATTCCTTTTTCCCTCTCTCGTAAATAACCCATTTTTAGGTAATCATTGATATCTCTGAGTTAAATTCAGAGTACCTTCTCCCATCAATAAAGGCCATTTAACCCACTACTAGTCATTCAAAAACACTCATTCTCACTTCACATTTGGAAGAACTCAAAAATTGAGCACTTCTCTCTCAAAGGAGGGCACATTTTACCTCTTCTTGTGATGATTTTCTGCTCTTATCTCCAACTTTTGGGTAATTATTTGAACCTTGTGCTTACTTTCTTTCCTTAGCATGATTGTGGTTTGATGAGAAGCATGAATTCCAAAAAATAATTAGGTGGCTTAGGAACGTATGTGGGTTATATGAGTGATTTTGCATTGAACTAAGTGTGGGGGAAAAGTATGATCTTTGTGTTGAGATGATATGATTTTCTATGTGTTGGTTTTTCAGGAAGAATAACTCTTGCTTGAATGATCGTTGTGTTGAAATGACATAGTTTGCAATATGTTGGTTATTTATGAAGATTGTTCTTGTTGAGTGATACTTGATGTATGTCCTTGTATATTCTTGTTGTTACCATCTTGTTGTTGTTGTGATAAAATGGCTCCAAAGAGAACTAAGCCAGAAAAAGGAACAACTTCCCAAGGTTAAGAAGGTAAGAAGTCGGCTAAGGTTGGGAGACAAGAGCCGACGACTTCCCTTCCTACCTTTGTGGTCAAGGAACTCATGGGCTTGACCAATATCTCTGGGGATACAGCCCAGAGGTAGAGGTATCTAAATAGCCTAAAGAGGGCCATTTTGGAGACGAAGTTTGCATGCAAGGATAGCTTGAGAGTTCCAGGCCTACTCGAGCCCATCATATATTTGCAAGGTTGGATAGGCCTAGAGGGTTTCTTAGACATGCATTCCAAGACTTACGTAAGGTGGACTTTGGAGTTTTTGGTGACTATCCATAAGGGTGGTAATAGACAGAAGGGCACGAGTCAAAATGTGCTAGTATATAGAGTCAAGTCGAGAAGAAGAATGGAGTCAAGTCTAACATTTGAAAACCTGGAACGACCGTGTAAATCAACACAGGTCGTGCCAACAACACAACGGTGCCATAGGCTCCTGGCACGGGACATAGTTCTACACAGCTCGTGCTATTGAAAAGCCTCGTGTGACTAAGTATAGGCACGAGACATGCCATTTAACATGACCCGTGCCACTCCAAAGTAAACATGCGAAGACTAGCTGATAGGGTGTGAAGATTTACAAGCCCTCACCATTAATTTTCTTAGAAATAAACTCCCAACCGATGACCTATAAGGATATATACGGCCTCCACCGTTCAGAAGAGGAAAATCATGCATCCGGCCGACGACCCATAAAAATTCACATGACCCATGCCATTTAATTGATCCAGAAAGAGTTCCAGCTGGCAGGCCATGATAAATAGCACCACCACGTAAACAGACTGGCCAAGACGAAGTGCCCAGCCTTCGGGCTGTGCCAAGCCAAGGTAATATGGTCGTGTGCTATAGCATGACCTGTGCTGATGGCAGAGTTTATGGCCACCTATTTGGCCTTTTTCAAGGCCGAATTCCCTTCTTCTATAAATTGGAGCCTATGTCTACTAGGGTGTTTTGGAGGTTTAGTTTTCACTAGTTTCCTTCTCCTAAGAGTAGGTAGAGGGATAAAGGGGCTAATCCTTCTCTCTAATTTATTTCTCCTTGTTTTTGCCCAAAGGGCATTAACTCTAATAAAATACTCGGGTTCAATGCTTAGGGAGTAGTTATTTAGCTTGGGATAATAATTTATTTGTAACCATAACTTGGTAGTTATTTTGGGAGATTCTAAATATATCTATCCTTTTATGCTTGCGAACATTATGTTGACTTGTGTTTCACATTCTTGTTAATTGCATGATTGTTACACTATCTTAGCATACACCTTAGTCTACTTTCATGTTGGCGTATTTATCGATATACCCCCCCCCAGAGTGAAAACTAGATGTAATAGGGGTAGCAATAGTCTCAGACCGTATGTATGTATTCATGTGGATCACTGAGTCAAGGTTACGATGACTGTACACTAGTGTTAGCTGGACTTTAAGCCCGGAGGATTACAGATAGAGATAGCTTACTGGAAAACTAGAGTTAGCGAATTTCACAACCTTAGAGTCAATGATAAGGTGCCTATCCCTTAGAGTCTGTAGACCTAGGGAAAATTATTCATAGTGGAGTTCCTGAGACATAATCGTACTTGGGAGAATCAGATATGTACACCAGGCAGGGTCGTTGTTGAACTCCCATAATTACGGAGGCGGTTTAAATGGAAGAATATAATAGCACCCTTATGTGACCATTGGGGGGTGTTGACCATCAACCACATTATGTGGCATAAGCATTAAGATAGGTTTGTATATCTTGAATGAGATTAAATATAGGATCGAAATATAATAGTGGTTAGGTTATGCAATAATCTGCACCTAAATGCATGCGTTTACCAATGCATTTAACACATTTGTTATTATGTTTCGTTTGGTTAATTGCTAGTTTTAGTTAGGTTTACATTACAAATGGTTTAGATGGCTGTTGTTGGTTTTCTTATCTAAATCCCAAGTTTTGTAGACCTAATTGGATCTAATGGACACCTTGTCCTCACGAGCACCTAGATATTCTTTTGTGAGCTTACGGGTAGGTTGCTCGTGAGCACTTCAGCGTAGTCTTGTAGAAATCCATTGAGAAGAATGGTAGTAGATATTTGAAGGTCATTCGCAAGAATGGTAGTAGACAAAAGGCCATGAGTTAAACGTGGTAGTAGATGGAATCAATCCGGAAATATAAGGGAGTCAAAGTTTAACTTTGCAAGACTCAGCACGGCCGCACCAGCCAACACGACCATGCCATAGGCCCTCAACATGGGTCATGCTAGCCAGCACACCATGCCATAGCCCCTTAGCACGAACTGTTTTCCCCACCATGGCATGTACTAGCCTGAACCTTCGTGAGGCTAAGTATGGACACGAGTCATGCCCTTTTCCACGGCCCGTGTCATTTCATTTCCTACATTTAAAGACTGGCCTACGAGGTGCAAAAATTGACACTGTCGCGCTATCATTTTGCTCAAAAATTTACACGGCCCACACAGTTCAACTGATCAAGAAGAGCTTCTAGCCGACCGTCCATGCCAAACGACGTGGCTGCAAGTATCAAAAACTCCAAGACGGAGTCCCATCCGATGACCCAGATCTCACCAGCACGGCCATGCTAGACCCAGCCGACACATGATACGATATCAAAATTTTCATTTATTATTGTTTCTTAATTTATTAAATTTGGGTTTTACGAGGATAACACTATACTCTTTTTCCCACTAGTTTTTTTTAGTGAGTTAGTGTGATCATTTGCAATTTATTTAATTTTATAATAAGGACCATTAACTCGACAATGTTGGAGTTAGAAGAATTAATTTTGGTCATGCTTTTATTTAGGGTTTAGCATATTCAGTTTTGATTTGACTAGAATTAGATTCAGTAAGATTAGACGAGACAATATTTATTTAAGATTAAATTGAATAAATTCCGGCCATTTATACTCATTTTATTTAAGGTATTCTAGTTAGAAGTTTCTTTAAACTGCAATAAGTTGATTCTGATTCTATTTCGGATTAGGGTTTCTGGCCAAATTTTACCCTATAAATAATGGAGTTTGGCCGAGCCATTATACAAATTATTATCAATCAAAAATTTAGATTTTCGTGTTTATACTCTTTGCTTGCGGGAATTTTTCATTGTTTCTTAATCTTGGGGTTTAATTAAGTATCAATACTCTTTGTGAACTAATCATGCGGGCTAGTTAGTGAACAAATAAACCTTTATTTATGATCTAATCTTGCGGGATAGTTAGCTAGCAAATACTCGAATTGAAAGCCAATCATGAGAGCTAGTTGATGATCAATTTGTGAAGCTGTTGTTTGGGTTTTGCAAGATCCCTTAATAAGGTCAAAAATCAATCGAATTCCCCAATCCATAATCTTTGCAAGGAAATTGATATCATTTGGTATCAGAGCAAAGCAAAAATTTCTACAACCATCATATAAGTCGGCATCAATTGATATCGTAGGGTGACATCTGTTGATATCTTTGTATCTGTAGTTTTATATTTTAAAAAATAAAAAATTTAAAAATAAAAAAGAAAAGAAGAAATCATAAATCATAAATCTTCCAATGCTAGACACTTACCGCCACCGTTAAGCTTAAACTTAGGCGACTCCATTTTCCCGACAACTTCAGCTTTTAATTATCAGTATTCTCCAGCCCGGTTTTCTTGTTGTTGCTCTAATTCATCTCCGACCGAGCTCCAAAAGCTATTTGTAAAGTCACATGTGATGAATTTAATTATGGAGTAATGGTTGAGACACATGTGGTAAGGACTTTAATTGATTGGC
>JAULKM010046577.1:0-12930 GCA_032355605.1 Rubia tinctorum
AACATCTTATGCACCATAAAATTCGACATCATAACACCATCATTCATATTAAACACCATTATCACATATTGTAGCCTCATGTCAAAACTCATCAACATTAAAACCCCTAGGTCGAAGAACACAACAAAATAACAACCACACAACACCAAAAGTCACCCAATCATCAATCCAGACTAAACACAACAAAATAAACAAAATATTATCAAAACTCACATATTATATAGTATGTGCTGATATAACCCTACACCTTTTGAGAAAGTGCTGATATAACCCTATAAGTTTTAAGAATGTGCTGATATAACCCTATCAATTTTAATAATGTGCTGATATAACCCTACATATTACGGTGGCGGTGAAACAGTGGTCCGACGGCATTCTGGCGATAATATTTTGGGGGTATTAATGACTCTAGGGTAATAAAGTCATTTTCTCTTTTTTTTGTATTTTATTTTTCCAGAAGGGCAAAAATGTAATGTTACAAAATTCCGGCTAAAAGTTACCGGAGAGGGTATTGGTACTTACACTGATTATCTATGGTTATATTGGTATCTGAACACTGGAAGGTTATATTGGCACTTATGTCAATTAGATCGGTTATAAAAGCACTTTTCTGTATTTTATTTTTTAATTTTTTTACAGAAGAGTAAAATGGTCATTTTAACAATTTCTAGCCAATTTGGTCATTGACATTTCGATCAACGAAATCCCGGGTTATTTTTACACTTTTAGATTATACAAGATCATTTATGCACTTTCGACCAAAATTTAGGGTTAAAATGCACTTTTCTCTAATATGTAACTAGAATATAGCCTAAGTGCCAATAGCACTACTAGTTTTTTCACGACCATTGTCTTTCACTTGCTTTTGTTGTAAAAATCACTAACTTTGCACCAATCAATTAAGAAAGTGGTAACAAACTTTATAATTGAAGATATGTGAATAATATGAGAGATTGATATTGAAAATAAGATGGAGAGACTGGAGAAGAAGATAAGGATGAAATGAAGTGAAAATGGGAGAATGAGATATGTGTTTTCTCCATCCTCTTAGGGAGATATTTATAGAAGTATTTAGGGAGTAAATACATATTATTCCCCGAGGGTAAATAAATAGTGAAACAATTAACTCTCACAAATCTAGCTTATTGCTAATGAACATTTCATTATTCATAACACTCCCCGTGGAATACTCATTACAATAATTATGTGTTCATAATGCCTCATTAAAAAGCTTACTAGGAAAAATCCAGTGGGATAATAACCATAGTAAGGGAAAAGAGTACAACCATGTACAGATCCCCTCATGTTGACATGAGTGATTTCTTCATAAACTTCGTAGCCTTCGCATCCCGATGTCATGTACATGTTTTCTGAACAGAGAAGTGGGGAGAGCCATTATGAGGAGATCCACTGAGTTCTCGCAGGAATGAATATACTCGTATGGATAACATTATTCTTTAACTAAATTGTTTTTTGGTCCCCAACATATGTTGCAATACTATCTTTTGGTCCCTAGTGGCAAAATTGCGTACATTCAGCATTCAAAGAATTCAAATCAATTTTTTGGCCCCAAATGTGGTTTTCACTTAAACCAAAATTATTTTCTGATATAGTCAGGGTTATTTTTGTAATTTTACTAGTTAAAAATTCAGTTGAATTATGGGGTCAATACACAAATATATTATACTTGGGATAGTTTTCAAAAACCCTACAGAAGGTAAGGGGCTTAATAGAAAATAAATTTGCACCATTCTCTCACCGCCACCGCCGGCCACTGCCTCTCTCCGTCTCTAGCCGCTAGTCCTCACTCTGTTTTCCCTATCTGCCTATAGAGCCCCCACTCCACCCAATGTTAAGCCCAAACTCTGAATCTGACTGAAAACCCAACTGAAATCCACCAGATTTCTTCTTTGAAGTCGTCCCCAGCCACGCCCTCTCCCCGACCGCCCCGGTCATCGCTTCGTTTTTCGCCGGAGATCTTGAAACCTGACATCATATCCTCATACCAGAGATTTTGAAATCCTAACTCCACCCCATCGATATGCCCCGCCACCACACCCCACCATAGGGAGGAGCCGACGCCACTCAGCTCCCTCACAGCCCTCAAAACCATAACCACCCCGCACGAAGCCACTCCGCTCTGCCACCCCACTTTGACACCACCTACAATCAAATAAGAAGCATCCGACAATAATTTGAATCCCTAGGTATCTACAATTCGAGAAGCCAGAGACGGAAACCCAGAGACGATGAAGGTTGAAATGACGGGACGGTGACGAAAACCCGACATCATCGCAGAAGAAGATGAAGTAATAAATTATTTTTAGTTTTTTTATTTTTTCAAAGGGGAAAAGTGTCTTTTCACAAATATTGGCTAAACATTACCTGAAAATCACCCGTAATATGATTTTGGTGACCAAACAAACAAATTTGTGTTTGTTGAATGCTGGATGTATGCGGCTTTGACACTAGAGACGAAAAGATGGTATTTTAATATATGTTGGGGACCAAAAATAATTAGTCTTATCTTTTCTAGCTCTTGAGTAAATGGAAAGAGTTTCGGAGAGATATGCTTTGTTCTGGTGCTTTTAATATATCCTTCCTTCATTTGAGTAACGCATACGACATTGTCTTCATAAAGTGTGACAGGATCATCATTTGGTAGGAAACCACTCGTGGTTCTAATATGTTGCGTCATGGATCTTAACCACACATACTCTTGACCTGCTTCATGCAATGCGATAATCTAAACATGGTTTGATGATATCGTGGCGAGTGTTTCCTTCTAGGAACGCCAAAAAATAGCAGTACCTTGGCAGGTAAACACATATCTAGTTTGAGATCTCCCTTTGTGTGGATCTGACTAGTAACCTGCATCTGCATAGCCAATCAAAACTGGTTTTGTATTGTTTGGGTAAAATAATCCTAAATCAATTGTTCCTTGAAGGTAACGAAACACATGCTTAATTCCGTTCCAATGTCTTTTAGTAGGATACGAACTGAATCTCGCTAATAAATTAAAATCAAAAGCTATATCAGGTCAAGTACAATTAGCGAGATGTATAAGATCTCTAATTTCACTGAAATATGGTACTTTTGGACCAAGAATCTTTTCAATTTTTTCACATGGATGAAATGGATCATTTTCCACATTAAGGGTTCTGATGACCATTGGGGTAATCAATGGATTTGATTTATCCATATTGAATCTCTTTAATATCTTTTTGTGTGATTTGATTGATGTACAAGTATCCTACTTTTCAAATGTTCGATCTACAAACCTAGAAAATATTTTGTTTTCCCAAGATCTTTCATCTCGAACTATTTCCTTAAGTAAGAGTTTACTTCCAGAATCTCTTCATTGGTCCCAATGATATTCAAACCATCAACATAGACATCGATAATTGTACACTCGGATGTTTTTTCTTGATGAAAATGCAAGGACAAAAAGGGTCGTTGAAATACCTCATTTGTAACAAATATTTGCTTAGTCGGTTGTACCACATGCGTTTGGATTGCTTGAACCCATATAATAATCTTTGTAATTTGATTGAATATATTTCTCTGGGTTTTGAACTTAATTCTTCATGCAATTTTAATCCTTCAGGGATCCTCATATAAATTACAGCATTAAGCGATCCATATAAGTACGCAGTAACAATCCATAAGGTGCATATTAAGTTTCTCATGATTTGCTAGACTGATTAGGGATCTGAATGTAATTACATCCATAAAATGGGAATAATTTTCCTCAAAATCAATTCCGGACCTTTGAGAAAAACCTTGTGCAACATGTTAAGCCTTGTATCTCACAATCTCATTTTTCTCATTTCTTTTTCGCACAAATACCCATTTGTATCCAACGAGTCTCACATCTTCAGGTGTGAGTACTATAGGCCAAAAGACTTTGTGCCTATTAAGTAAGTCTAACTTAGCTTCAATAGCCCTTTTCCATTCATTCTAATAGTGTCTATTTTTACACTCAGCAAGAGACCGTGGCTTGGGATCTCCATTCTTTTTGTCCATAACATCACATGTCAAACTGTAAGAGAATGCATCATCGATGTCTTCATTTTGGTTCCACCTTATACCTGTATTTGCATAATTAATCAAAATTTCTTGATTTCCCTCTTATCGTATTCCCACAGGAATACGTTCCTCCATTTTGGGGTCATCTTGTTTCTCTGCTCCTTTTATTTTTTGAGGATTTTTATCTTTGGAACCAAGTGGTCTTCCACGCTTTGGGCGTGTTGTAATTTAATGAGTGACTTTGTTTTCAATTTCCCCTTTTGGGACTTCAATTTGAGCAGGAGCAATCTCAGCTGGTATGTGAGATTTAGTCACCCTCTTTCTCCCCCTAATGTTAAAAAAATCTTCATCAGAGTGGCAATCAGTAAAATGAGCTGTGCAAATATTTCTAGTCTGAGGTGCAAGGTATCTAACAATAGTTGATATTTCAAAGCCAGCATATATGCTAAGACTCCTGTGGTCCCTTCTTTGTTTTTTGAGATGGTGCAATAGGCACATAAACAGCGCAACCAAAATCCTTAGATGGGATATATTTGGTTCTTGGCCGCATGCAAGTTGTAGTGGGGAGTATTTTGATATGCTCTCGGCCTGATGTGAATCAATTCCATAGCATATGATATTTCATGATCCCATACTGAAGTAGTGGAGAGTATTTTTCTCATTATCAATAGTTTAGAAATAAGTTGGAGGCACTTGATCATTGATTCGCCCATACCACTTTGTGTGTGTACATAAGCAATGGGATGCTCAACAACAATCCCACTAATATACAATAATCATCGAATGTCTGGGATGTGAATTCACCGGCATTATCAAGTCTGGTTTTCTTGATTGTATGATCCGGAAATTGAGCTCACAATCTGATTATGTGAGTAAGTATTTTAGAAAATGCCCTATTACGAGTTGATAACATACATACATGTGACCATTTTCTAGAGGCATATATAAATACCATGAAGTATCAAGATGGTCCACATGGTGGATGACGGATCCACATATATCACTTTGAATACGTTCAAGATACATAGGTGATTCTCTTTCAACCTTTCTCGGTGAAGGCCTTATGATTAGCTTTCCAAGATAGCAATCTTTACCTTGGAAAAATTTTCCTTGAGGGGTCTTCGTGTTCTTCAATGAATGCCAATGTGTACTTTCAATAATTCTTAGCATCATAGTTGAACTAGATAACCACTCTGATCATGCCATATGGTAAATAATAAAGGTTTGATAACTACCATATATGATTCAATGTGAGTAATGCAATCCAGTGTGGAGGATAGGTAATTTTTCAAGCATGTAATTCTTTCCAGATTTATACATTGTGATAAACATATATTTCATGGTACATTCAGTTATAGACTAAGTATGAAATCCATGAGAATATATATCATTGAAACTCAACAAGTTTCTTTTGTACCTTGGCAAAAATAAGACACTATTTATTGTAAACATCGTTCCATTCGACAATGTAAAGTTTGTCTCACCAACTCCTTCAATCAGATCTACAGGAACTGATATTGTATTCACGATGGTTTGTATTAGTTTTATCTTTGAGAAATACCCTTATCCTTAAATATAGTGTATGTCGTTCCACGACCGAGTATGCAAATTTATTCAATTTTAATGCTTGGTTGGCTTCACGATTAGCTTTATCCATTTAAAAACTTTAACTAAAAATAAAACAAATCTTGATAAGAAATATAACTAATTAGATAGTAACAAACCTTTAACGAAGAACCATACATGTTATATTTTATATAAGAGAGACAAATAAACATCGAACCATTGAGCTTCATTCCCGATAAGAGTTATACAATTCCCTTTTTGGTTTCCATCATCCGCTTGTTCAGCGAAATCACCAACTATGTCAATGAAATCATCAATGAAGTCAGATGCTTCAAGATGATGGGATTTGTTTATAAGATTTTAGTCAATAAAGTTGACCTGCATCACCTTTCCCTTCATGGACTCTTGGTAGAGTTTGCATAAGTGCTGCGGGACTCGGCAAACTCTTAACCAATGCCATTTATAGACACATCTGAAACAAGAGATTCTAGAGCCTTTTGAGGAATTTGCGTCTTTTCATAGGTATTTTCATGGTTCTCTCGTGTTGCTTCTTCTTTTGATAATAGTTACCAAACTTATAGGATGAGTTGTAACCACCTCAACCGCATCTGTAACCACAACCACGACCTCAGTCTCTCTCTCAACCATGAAAATAGTTCTTGCATTTAGGTTTGTCGGAGTTAACAATGTTTGCTTCGGGAAATGCTTTTGAGCCAGTCGAGCGAGATTGATGATTCTTTATCAGCAACTCATTATTCTTCTCTGTGATCTGGAGACGGGCAATTAGTTCAGAATACTTTTGAAAATCCCGCACACGATATTGTTGTTGCAAGGTCACATGTGATGTGGGAAAAGTAGGAAAAGTCTTTTCCAGCATTTCAGTATTAGTTACCGTAACCCTACAAAATCTCAAGTGGGTTACTATTCTGAACATTGCAGAATTGTAGTCACTGACTTTCTTATAGTCTTGGAACCGTAAAGCTGTCCATTCAACGCGGAAAATATGAAGCATTACATCCCTTTGGCGATCGTATCTTTCTTCAGATTATTCCACAACTCATTTGGATATCTCACAATGAGATATTCAATTTTGAGTCTTCCATCAAGGTGTCGGCGAAAAAATATTAGAGATCTTGCCTTGTCCGTTCTTGATGAGTCGTTCACCTCTTGGAGTGTCTAAAGGAGATCCATTGACTCCAAATGCATCTCAATATCTATTGTCCAGGGCATATAATTGTTTTCACTAATATCGAGAGGACTGAATTCAAGATTCACAAGATTTTACATGGTGATAACTGATAGGGAAATAAAATAAGTCATTATATTTAATTCAAAATATAGAAGTCTACAATGATTGAAAATAAAAAAGAGAAATATATGAATCCGTCCATTAATGAAGCAAAACGAAATTCTTCTGGCATAATATCTCCTGTGAAAATACTAAGATTTAATAAAAAAATAATTAAGGCAACAAAGACTAATATTAGTCTAGACATTTTATCGGAAAATTTAGTGAATTTAGAGTGATAAATATATGAGGTAGAAGAGAAAATGTGATTTTTTATCGTTGGATAAATTCATATAGCCATTTATAGCGGTTATATTACCATTGGGTATATATTAACTAATTATAGTTAAATGCTAAGAGTTGATTAATTAGCAATGCAATATCATCAAATAAGATGTAAAAATAGACAAAGATGGTAGAGACATAATTAATCATAAAAAAATTAATAATGAAGCAGTTAAAGATTAGATAGATGTAGATCACATCATTTTACTATAAGAGCATGTACAATGCAAACGTTTCATTTTGAGACTTTTGCACTCTCTCTTCTCAACAACCTCAAATTCCACAACCATTCAGTCACATCCACATTATACATTCTCTTCCACATCATCTTTGACTGGTCCCACTATTTTTAAAGTAATTCTAACTCACTATTTATATTTGTAGATAATTATTAAAATAAAAATAACTAAACTTCAATTACTTAAATAATATATTTTTTTCTTTCAACTTTTGATATTAATAATTTTAAGTTAAAAATATTAATTTTTTAAATAATTAGTATAACCATCAATCAAACCACGTGATACGTTGTCAAAAATATATATAATGGAATAATGAAATTTAAGTTAAATGGTTTTGTTGGAGAAAGGAAATGTAAATTTAATAAAAAGAAGGAAATGAGAAGGAAGTGAAAAATATAATTAAGAAAAAAATGGACAATACGTGCATAAGGCATGGAATGGACAAACTTTTATTTTTTGGGACCCACATGCCACATGGCATGGGTCCCACATCTTTTATGGGGCTGGAGATTTAAAGCCTCTCATTTGCCACCTGTATAAGAGCATTTAAAAGTTGGAATTCAAACCTCCCACTGTGAAGATTTTTTAGTCTTTTCCTTGGCCAAAAGACTATGCTGCACATGCTCTAAGGTGGCAGCACTTCCTTTGTATAGTAATATAGTATTATACATTAAGAGAGTTAATTATTGTAAATCACGTCACATCACATTATTGTAAGGTGGCAGAACCTCATGTACATAATAATATGGCATTATGCATTTATAAAGTTACTTATTATAAATCACATCGCATTACTTACTATAAGGTGACAGAGCCTCTTATGCATAGTAAAATGGGATAACGATAATAACAATGATAAAAGTTTTAGTGTACGATTTACTATACCCTATTATGAACTTACATGATGAAAACGAAGAATGATCACGTTGATAATGTGTTGTAGAAATCACTAACTTTGCACCAATAATTAACGAAGTGGTAAGAAAATTTATGATGGTAGATATGTTAATGATATGAGAGATTAGAATTTGTTTCCTGCGAGACGGTCATAGACATAACACAAATGTTAGAAAAGTATAATAGAAATTTTTTAATTTTGGGGGTCGAAATAGGCAAAATCTTGGGAAAGACCATTTTTTCATATGCCTATGGAAAGACGGTGTTGAATTGGAATTATGGAAAGGTAAAATGCTTTAGTTGCAATATTAAAAATTTATTATGTAACATTTAGGAGTGATAGGTTTATGACCCGATTAATATAACCCGAAATTTTTATTTTGATTTCTTCAAATTTACAGTTTAAACCTTGGTATTTCCATAACTTATGGAAAAATCATCTTTCAAGAGACAGACTCAGTCGACATATAAGTACAATTCGGGGCTAATTTTAAAATAATCACTGAAATACAAGGACCAGTATGCAATTTCTCGGATAAAAATAAAACAATCTCAATTCTCAGCACCAATCTTCGTCGCCGACTCGCCGCCAGCGAGGGCGATTCGATGTCGGATTTCGCCGATAGACATTGGGTGAGGCACAGATTAGTCCATTTCAAAGTTCTCATACTCTTTGGACAAGCATTCCTTTAGGTTAGCTATTGTGATAATGTAGACTCTTGGATGCAATTTTTGTAGAAAACTTTTGTACCGACGAAGGAGAAGCTAAACTTCACCAGTAGGCAGTAACTTAGAATACATCAAATTAAAACTCTAAACCATTAATTAAATATTTATACAAAAATATACATCAAACTAAAAAAATTAAACATCAAACATATATACTTAAAAAATACACTAAATCATAGTCAAACATCAAAATAAATTCTAATTTATAGATATAAGGTGATTCATATCACTTTATATATATATAGTATGTATTAAGGCTGAACAAATAATTTTAATATTTTTATGCAAGACATAAAACATCAAACATTTATAACTCAAAATCGAAATAATTAAATGAATCGTCACTGGCGCGACAAAAGGATATAAAATTTGCATGTAAAAGTAGAAACCTTTAATGTAAGTTTTACGTCATCCTGTGAAAATGTCAATCATTGTAACTATCGAACCATTAAACATCATTCATTACAAAAGGGTTCAAATGCCCTAAAACTCGCTAACATAAAAATTGAAGAAAAAATCCAAATAAACCTAAAACATCAATAACAGTCTAGTATCTCGACTCTAAAGAGTAAATATTTATAAAACATCATTCTCACAATACATCCCAAACAATCAAATTCTATTTTTTCCCTGGCTTATTTTCCTTTGTTGCTTGCCTATTCACATACTTGCCTTCTCTCCTGCTAGTTTCGAAGATGGTGGCTCTTCTACTCCATCAATGCAATGATCAAAGGTCAATTTTCGGTCCTATGTTCAAGGGAACACCTTCTGTAGCATGATTCCTCATAGCATTTTTTAAAATATCTCTCATCAATGACATCGTAAAGTTCTGGTTTGGAAATTATGCATGTGAAATAAACATAAAACATCATATACAATAATTAAAACATCAATATTTGAAATTAAAACATCACAATAGAATACATAACATCATTGACAACTACATTGAGAAACATCAAATATAGTATTTAAAACATCAATATTAAAATTTAAAAACATCAACAATATTCACTAAAATATCAAAAGAACAAAATTGAACATCAGTTGCATACATAAATATGAAAACACCACAAGCATCAAACACTGAAATTATAACATTACACCAACACACATAACAATACTTAGAATTTAAACATGAAAGATCACAGATAGAACCTGAAATATCAATAACAGTATCTAAAATATCATAGCCAAAAAAATAAAACTTACAGTTCCTACTTCATTCTTGATTGCAGCAACAGTGGGCAAGTGTTCTTAGACATCTAAAAAACAGCAACAACGATAATTCTTTTTAGCACAAACAGTAACAAAACCCTAAGATATCATACACAATCAAAACAACAAAACTGAACATCAATTGCACACTTAAAAACACTACAATCATTAAATGTTGAACATTAAAACATCACACCAATACAAATAGAAGTACTTAAAACCTAAACAATAAACATCAAACATCAAACATCAAACCAAAAATATCAACAACAGTATCTAAAACATCACATCTGAAAAATAATAAAATTTACAGATTCTCCTTCCTTTTCCATTGGAGCAACATGGGAAAGCGTTCTTAGACATCTAAAAAACCACGACAACAACACAAAAAATAGCACAAATCGTAACAAACCCCTAAGATATCACACACAATCAAAACTGAATATCAATTGCACACTTAAGCATGAAAACACCACAAGCATCAAACGCTGAAATTAAAACATCACACCAACACAGATAACAATACTTAAAATCTAAAACATCAAATATCAAACAAAAAACGAGAAACATCAAGGACAGTAACTAAAACATCACTGCTGAAAAATAAGAAAACTTACAGATCCTCCTTCCTTCTCGATTGCAGTAGCAGTGAGGCAAGTCTTCTTAGACATCTAAGAAAAAGCACCAACAACACAAAAAATTAGCACAAATCCGTAAGAACAATTAACCAAGCAAAAAAAAAGAGAAATCCCCAAATATTACTCAGTATTAGGTACACAAACCCTAGAAAATCACAAGAACCAAATTTAAAAAAACAAAATATGCATAAAAAATCTGAGTGAAGACATTACCTTCAAAGATAAACACAAAACGAAGGCCTTATTGTGTTCGACCGTCGGAAATCTAAGCCAAAACTGGAAAATTCACCGGAAAATTCCAAAGATCTCAAGAAACCAATGCACACAAGAAAGGAGGAAGAAAATTGGAGAGGATGTGCAGTTAATTGGAAGGAAATGAGAGGTTGTGTGAGGTTGAAATGGAGGTTGAAGAAAAATGGAGAGGAGAGAGAAGCAAAGCGGCTGCAGAAGAAGGGAGAGAGAGGATAGAGGAGACGTCAGAAAAATGTGGGAGAAGAAAATGAAAATTTTATATTTATATTTTGACTTAAATGTAAATTAACAAAATTTCACATCCATCCCCTGAACTTTTAAAACTTCAATTTAAAACATCATGCTGAATTCTTTGCAATTTAATCTCTGGTCTCATTGTGAGCTGGTCTTATACAAGACTTTGTCGAGCGATTAATATTAAAAATAAGATGGAGAGAATGGAGTAGTAGATAATGATGAGATGAAAATGAAACTGTGAGGAAGAGGTGTGTTTGTTTTTATTTTCTTAGGAAGTATTTATAGAAATATTTTGGGCAAATACATAGTGTTCACTTAGAGTAAATATAGAGTGAAATAATTAATTATCACAAATCTAGGTTAATATTAATGAGCATTTCATTATTCATAACAAATTTTTGTTTTGTTTTATATACTCCCTATGTTTCACTATATTTGACACACTTACTATTTTTGTGTTTTTTTTAAAATTGTCACATTTCTTTTTATGGCAAAAAGTACATCATTTTCAACTACTTATTAAACTTTTTTACTTTCTTTATTTAATTCTCTCCACACATTTCAATTTACAAAAAAAAAATCTAAACCTATAATACCAAACATAGTAAAATGGAGGTGTAGTACAATAAGAACTTTATAAATATTTTTTTAATAACTTTACAAGTGACATGTAACTTTTTTATATAATTTAAACTGTCAATGATGGATATGTTAGACCATGTTTATCAGCAATCTCAAACATTGGATTGTTGACATGGCAGTAGTAAAATAAGAAGGGTGTTTTTATATTACGCCCTGTATTTTACTGTATTACGCCCTAATACAGTATGTATTTGTATAAAATAAAATGTAATTTTCAAAACAAATCAAAAATCAGAATTTAAACCCTCTTCTTCCCCCGCCGCCGGAAAATCAGGCTCTCCTCGCCGGCAAGAAAATCCACTCACCGTCGGCTCTCCACCTCGCTGCCGGCCGGAAAATCGGCCTCTCCTCACGTGCCAGAAAATCCACTCACCGCCCGCTCTCCACCTCGCCGCCTCCCGCCGCCACCTCGCCACCTAATCCACCATGTCCCTCGCCTCCTTGTCCCCCGTGAGAACCCAAAACCCTAAGCCTAACGGAAAAACGAGGAGGAGCTCTGGGCGGCGAGAACGCGGAGGAGCTCCGGGTAGCGCGAACCAGGCGACGAGATGCGGGCGGCGCGAACTGGCGGCGCGATCCGGTTGGCGCAAACGGGGCGACAAGAAGCGGGAGGCGCAATCCGGCTGGTGCTAGCGGGCGGCACGGACGGGTGGCGCAAACGGGGCGACGAGACGCGGGAGGCGCGATCCGGCTTATGCGAGTAGGCGACGCGAACGGGCAAGATGACACGTGAGGTGCACGTGTGAAGCGACCGGGGACGGCGCGTGCATCCCACGCGCACTGAACTTGGGATCGAACCGGGGAAGATGGTGGGGTGCAGGGCGGTGCGGGGAAAAAGGCTGGATGCACGACGACGCGGGGAAACTGGCGGTGCGAGCGGGGAAGATGGCGAGGTGCACGGGGAAGATGT
>JAULKM010046605.1:0-12928 GCA_032355605.1 Rubia tinctorum
CACGAACTAGTTAGGCACAGAAATTTGGTACCACAGTACGTTTGATTTCACTTGCTGAATCAAGTTTTAGTGACATTGCCTCTCTCTCTCTCTCCGAAACTTCTTCTGCTGGTGCTTGCTTTATTTTCCTTTCTTTATTATCGATGTAAATTATGTCAAAGTTTTGGAAAAATCCGTCAATCCATAGGTATATAGAAAAACGGGGTTGAATAAGAATTAAAGACAAGTAAAATGTTTTAGTTGCAATATAAAAAATTGAGTAAAGTGCTAAAATAACCCTATCTTTTGGTTAAAAATGTCAATATAACCGTACAATTTGAGAAAGTGTCAATCTAACCCATGATTTGACTAACTTTTTAGTCAACGGCCATTTGGCCAGAATTTAGTAAAATGACAATTTTACCCTCAATTTTTTTTAAAAGGAAAAATATATATCTGAAAATAGGAAAAGACTTATCTGCCCTCACATGTTTTCTTATTTCCTATTCCTTCATTTTTTTTTTGGTTTTATTTAATTCGATAGCTCAGAGAGGAGGAGGGCGGCGAACTCCGATAAAAGAATTGGGGGAACTTAAGAATCTGAAATTGGTGGGATAGGGGCGGGGTACAGGTTCAGGGCAGGAAGAGGAGCTTGATGCGGTGGGGTGGGTCCAGGTTTAGACGGGAGGAGGAGCTTGAGGTGATAGGAAGGAGGAGGGCGGCGGGGAGAAGGATTAGAGTGGGACAGAAAGGAGAGGACGGCGACGACGAGGGTCCAGATTCAGGTGGTGGGTGACGACGAAAGTTCAAGTTGAGAGGCAGGGGTGGAGCCAGAAAGAATCAGTGGCGGAAGCTGATATGCAAAGAGAAAAAAAATTGCCAATTTTCCTTCATATTGGAGGGGGCTGGAATAAAAAAATTAAAAAAATTAACCTTAAAAATTCCCGTAAATTTTAGCTTGGCGGGGGCTGGAGCCCCCTCCAGACCCCCCTACCTCCGCCCCTGTTGAGAGGGATTTGGAGCAGGGGCGGAGAGGTAGAGGAGGTGGCGGCAGGAGGGTTAGGGTGGCGGATGCAGCGTGGATTAATAACTCCGATGGAGCTGTACTTCACAAAATCATCCTCCTACAAATTTTGCAACCAAAAAGATTCTTGCTTATAATTTACGGCTAAAACCCATCAAAATTATTTGAGAATGTGAGTTTCATGTAGAGAACCTATTTGATCCACTAGACGGCTGATTCGTTCAAGCCTTCAGTAAACAATTTCTGACAAATGGAATTTTTGGATTTTGGAGCTACGAAGAAGAAGAACATAGTGCGTAGGTGGTATTGAGGGAGCTTGTCTTTTTAATTAAGGAGTGGCAAAGAAGCGACAACAGTGGACAGAGCACGGTGGGGTGGGTGTGAAGAAGGAAAAAAATAGGGGCATAATGGGTATCAAATTTTCAACGTTGGTCAATGGGTATTTTGGTCATATCAGTTTCTAGTCTATGTCGGAATTAGGGAGTTTGGTTATATCGACACAATTTGTCCAACAGTTAGGTTAGATTGGCACAATTGATAATAAATTAGGGTTATATTGGCACATTCTCAGATTGCAGGGTTATACTGGCACTTTCAGTCAAAAGTTAGAGTTATAAGTATATTTTACCCTAAAAAATTTATTATGCAACGTGTACTTGTTATAAGTTTATGATCCAATTGATGTAATTCAAAAAAATTATATTGATTTCTTCTAATTTGAAATTTAAACCTTGATTTTTCCATAACTTATGGAAAAATAGTCTTTCAAGAGACGGACTCATAAACCTATGTCCTCCATTATTGGCAAGTTTACTTTTTCGAAATCAAACTTGGTAAATTTTGACTCTAAGTATAAATTAGAGCGAAGTGTCTATATAATCCTTCATAATTCACGAAAGTGCACATATAACCCTGTGATAATTGAAAGTGCAAATACAACCCTAAATAGTTAGTGTATGTGCAAATATAACCTTTTCCGACAGTTTGAGGCCGAATTATGATGAAAAGACTATTTTACCCCCTTTGAAAAACAAAAAAGTTCAAAAATTATTAAATGTCTATAATGCCCCTAAACCCTAAATTAAATTTACTCATTTCTTCTTCTTTCTTCCCTTCTCCGCCCTATTCATTCCCTTCGCTTCCCTATTCTCTGCTCTTCCCAAACCAAATTCCGTTCACTGCTCCCCCATTCTCCATTCTCCCAAACTTGAATTGTTTCTCCTTTCTCCTTTCTCCATTCGCCGCTCGCTACTCTTCTCAGACGAGGCAAAACAGACCTGGTTCCCTTCTTTGACGAAGAGGAACACGTGCATCCTTACACCAAGGCAGGTTGGGGTGGCGCCGTTGAAATTGTCGTCGTCGAGGTGGGCTTTTGTGGCACTAGTCCTTTGTGGAGGCCGGCGTTTGTGGAAGTGGTTAAGGTGGCAATAGCGCTAGGTGGTGGCGGTGGTTTTGAGTTGGGCTTTGGGCGGTGGACGGTGGTGGAGGTGAGCTTTTGTGGAGGGAGAGGTGGTGGTTGTGGGTTGTGATGGAATTTAGGGTTTTGGGTGGGGTTTGTTGGTGTGTTCCTTGTTCTTCACTGCGTCTGAAATTTGGGGTTTGGGGTGGGGAGGAGCTGGGTGGTGGTGGAGGTGGTGGCTTGTGGTGGCTTGTGGTGGCCAGAGCTGGAGGTGGTGGTCGTGGGTTGTGGTGGCCTAAGTTGGTGGTGGTGAAGCCTAAATCCGCGACGAGCTTGAGCTTCCCGGCAGTCTCGGGTCAAGATCCGACGAGTTTGAAGGCTTAGGTTTGAATGGGTCGAATCGTCTCAGGTCAAGATTTGGGATGACTCAGGCCATGACTCGAGCCAACCCGATCAACTTAGGTTACTCGATGCTGACGGTGGAAGAGGCGGCGCTGCTATAGGGAGCCTGGCGGTGGAAGAAGAGCTCCGCCACCAAGGTTATATGGTTATTTCTCAGGCCACTCAAGCTGCAGTACACTTTTGTATTTGTTTTTTTAAAAAAAATTGTATTTAGCCCAAAAGGTATTTTGGCCATTTCCATCTGGTCAATGGCCGGAAATAGCCGATCAATGCCGAAATATAGTGGTTAGCGTTATATTTGCACTTATGTAAAGTAGTTAGAGTTATATTTCTACTAAAAATTATTTCAGGGTTATATTTCTACTAAAAATTATTTCAGGGTTATATTTACACTTTCTCAAGTATATAGAGTTATATTTGTATATGTCCCTATAAATTAATAAATTAATAATAAAAATATCATGTGATATATTGTTAGATTCATCTTAATATATATTTTCTAAAAATCAATTTTATGCGGAATTGTTATACTCCCTCTGTTTCATTGGATGTATCACACTTTCCTTTTTTGGTTGTTTTTTGTAGATTTGACACACTTTCCTTTTATGGTAAGATTCCTTCAATTTCCAGCACTCATTCTACATTTTTCTTTCTAAATTCAATTTCATCTACTCATTTCATTTACCTAAATTCAAGCACCTAAACCTATATTGACACATCCAACGAAACATGGGTAGTATGTATCTAGAGATATTGACGGTCAAACATGGTCATTGAAAATTGTGAAAAAGTAAATATAATATTAATGGTGGGAAAGAGATAATATATAATTACTATTATTTTATACTAGTGGAGTACCATCGCGGTTTGCGTGATATTATAATATATATTTTTTTACATATTGTGTCTTACATTTAAATTAAAACAAAGAACTTTATTTAAAATCTTAAACTTTAGTCATCTAAGAAAAACTATATGAGATGGTTAGAAATCGTTAAATATTGAATACAATAAAATTTGATTATTTTTATAATATTTCATTCAAATTAAAAGTAATTATTTATATGTTGAGATTCATTTTAAAAATATATAATAATTATATGTATCTCATTGCAATGAATAAAATTAAATATCAAATGACCTTATTAGTTTCACTAATTATAAAATATCTTCATTTAACCGTTAGTCGGTCTAAAACAAGATTTTGTCACTAATTAGCAAATGAATTTTTTTCAAAAAAAATTATATTTTGTCATATATAAATAAATAAATACTATATATACATATTTCTATCAAAAATACTCTATCAATGTATTAAAAAAATCTGAATATTTTTTTTATTTCAGATTATGTGTTTCTTTGGATTTTCTTCAATATATATTACAATGAGATATTTATGGTTTTAATTATATCTTAAGAAGATATATATTTTTACAAGTTATGATTGATTGTGTATAGTAACGAATTAACAGTAACATATTATAATATTATAATGTTAATTTTAGACAACTTGGGTTTAGGTTAGTCAAAATGACTTCAATATCCCCTGTTGACAGCACTATGCAAACAATTTCTATTATATAGTGTTTAGGACTATATATTTTTACAAGTTATGATTGATTATATATAGTAAAGCTTTAAAAGTAACATATTATAATATTATTATGTTATTTTTAGACAACTTGAGTTTAGATTAGTCAAAATGACTTCAATATCCCTGGTTGACAGAACCATCCAAACAATTTTTATTATATAGTGCTTGGGATAAATAATACAAAAATCTCATTCAAGCTATGCCAAAGGATATAATACAAATATTACAAGGTTCTGCTGAAAAACTCTTATCCAATACATACAATGCATTCGATTTGAATCTAATGGGCGGAAAAATAAACGTATAATTTGAAAGTTAGAGAATTAACTAAAGAATTAACGAGAGAGATAGCTTATGATGCTAATTTTCTATGTTGTTGATAGTCAGGTGATGAATGAACCAATTGAGCCTATAATCTCGTTTATAAGACAATAACCGTTATTAAGATTTGAGTACCTCGAGGATGGAGATAACCCTTTTGAGCCAGAAAAGAGAAGGATGCCGTTCCATCAAAACACCAAACTGGTAACCTTACTCCACCACCACCGCCTACACCGCTTCACCCTCCGTCCGCCGCTCCAGCCTCTACCTCACGCCACCCTCCACCCACATTTAGCCTCCCTCAATCCTCACCTCCCACGCCACCCCTGAGCTCTCCGCCTAAACTCCACCGTCAACGCTACCCCTCCGCCGTATGGGGAAGAAGATATGGGATTCAACGCAAACTGAGGGAGAGACGCAGAACACCACGAAAAATAGAAGTAGCTTGGATGGTCTGGTGGCACCGGGTGGTTTAGGAGAGGCGCAATAATGAAGAAGGAGAAGCTGTGTTGAGGAGGCAAATGAAGAAATATATGAATGAAGAAGGAGTGCCGATGGAGGTGTAAAATGAAGAAGAAGGTGCATGAATAGATTAAGGAAGTTAGGGTTTTTTTTTTGGATTTTGAGTATATTATATATAGTAGGGTTTGATTTTTATAGACTTTGTGTTAGGCTGAAATTAAAACCCAAGTGATAACATTTTTTAAAACTGGAAATCAATTCATGTTTTATAAATTCATTTTAATATCATATGTCAATATTAAAATTTAAAAATATCACTATTATATTTATATTTAGAATTGAAAATAAATTTTATGTTACTGTGTATACCTTCATAAATGTTTAAAAATAAAAATTTAGTATTCAAATTTGATAAATCGCGTAATCTTGACTCTTATTAGTTAAAGGTACTACCTTCATTAGTATTTTTATATATTAAGTTAAGTAATAATTGACCATTGTTTAATTAAGGTCATACTTTTTTTTAGTATTTATATATAGAAAGTCAAGTATGAATTGACCATTGATTAGTTAAGTTCTAACCATTTCATTATTGTTTATGTATGGAAAGTCATAGCCGAGCTAGCCGTACTACAGTGAAAGTCAACCTAGTAATCAGTGTTTATATATTTAAAGTCTAGTAAGGTTTGACCGGCAAAATTTTTATCTTAATATCTTCTAATTTTCAGTTTAAACCTTGGTATTTACATAACTTGTGAAAAATTACGCTATGGCCCTGAAATTTCGTTACGACAATATCCTTCTTATCAAAATACATGATTATTTTTATTCTTGCATAAATATAGAAATAAAAAATACATTATTTTTTGGGTAAGATGTTGGAAAGCGCTAGTACATGTTCTAGAGTAAGTTAGAGTTGATTACTTTAAAGTAAGAAAGTGTAATCGAAAAGGATTACGAATACATTATTGTGCCTCATTGTTAATAAATATCCCTTATTTTGTTTAAAAATACAAAGAGGTTGTATAGGGAAGCACCACGTTCGAGCGGATTTCATTTTGGATTTACGAGTAAAATTTTTACCTTTTGCACTTAGGTCCCTCCAAGATATTTGAAATTGTCGAATCACGAAATTGGCGATGCCAAAATTCAATTGAATAATATAAGATTGAGAATTTGCAATTTGGGCATGTATGGGTGAATGAAATGGTCTCGAAAGTCAACATTGATTACTTGTACACAATTTTAGAAAATTACACTATGGCCAAAATAGCGTTTCCCCATTATCCATTGCTCCAAAATACATGATTTTTGTTATTCTTGTCTAAATATAAAAATATTAAATAATATATATTTTTAGTGAATTGTGGGAAAGCGCTAGTAGATGTTGTAGAGTAACTTAGAGTTGATTACATAGAAGTGAGGAAGAGAAATCAGAAAGAATTACGGATATTGTACCTGATCGATGATAAATATTCAGTTACGGATTTGGAAAATAAAATGGGAGTGTATAGGGAAGCACCACGTTCGAGGGGATTTCAATTTGGAGTTACGAGTAAAGTTTTTTACTTTTTGCACTTAGGTTCCTCCAAGAAATTTGGAATTATCGAATCACGAAATTGGCGACACCAAAATTCAATTAAATAATATACAATTGCAACTTTGTGATTTGGACATGTATGGGTGAATGAAAGGGCCTCGAAAGTCAACATTGATTACTAGTACACAATTTTGAAAAATTACACTGTGGCCCAAAATTGTGCTTCCCCATTATCCATTGCTCCAAAATAAATGATTTTTGTTTTTCAAATTTTAATATTCTTATTTATATTAGATCAATAAAGGTTGATCGTTGATTAATTTAATTCAACCTAGTTAGAGTCAAAGTCAACAAAAGAAATGAACGAGTTTGAAAGTCAAGAAAAAAATAATTTAGCTTAGAGAGGCTGCGTGCAGCTGCGCGAAACTCATTATATATTTGGCAAAATTTTAAAAGATTTTTGGCAATTGTTTTGAAATTTTGTTTGGAAGATTGAATTTTTATAATATTTAGCTTAGAGCGGCTGCGAGCAGCTGCGCCCATCAAATGAAATTTTTGGCAAACAAAAAATAATTTTTTTGGTGAATTTTTTGAAAATTTTTGCTGGAAGATTGAATATTTAAAATATTTATTTTAGGGCGGCTGCACGTAGCTCTGCCCATCACATGAAATTTTTGGCAAATACAATTAAATTTTTTGGCGATTTTTTTGCCGGGAAGATTGAATTTTAACATTTTTAACACCGGTTTTTTGAAACCATTGTTAAATTACCACCAATTTTTATTAAATTAACACCAATTTTTAATTTTAGCCAATATTTTCAAAAATAATTGGCGGATTTATTGAAATTTTTGGCGGGAAGGTTGAATTATAATTTTTTAGCATTGTTTTTTTAAATTTAACACCGTTTTTTAAAAACGATGTTAAATTGTCACCGTTTTTTAAAATTAACATCGATTTTCAAAAAAGACTGGTGCTAGTTTAACACTGGTTTTCAAAAAATTGGTGTTAATTAAAAAACTGGTGGTAATTTAACACCGGTTTTCAATAAACTGGTGTTTATTTTAAAAAATGGTGCTAATTTAAGAACGGTTTTAAAAAAATTGGTGGCAAAAAACTGGTGCTAGAGGGGTGTCTCTGTGATGGTGTTAGGTTGTTGTTCGATTGATTTGCCGCGCACCCCTGAACTCAACATACTTATTTTATGTAAATGACCGTGTTTTTGGTGTTAAGCGAGATATAATCGCCTCATTGTTTGACTTCCAGGACCTCTGGAGGTGTGAGCAAGTGAACCGAACCTGAATGTCCCTCTACATATTGTGAGTATATTTTTTGTTCATTGAAATTCATATTTGTGGTAGTATTAAGTATTGTATGCAATTATTCTTCTCAATATTGCTTTGAAGGTACATGTTTTAAATTGCGTGTCAAAATGCAAAGGGTTGGGTGAGCTATTTGTGCACCGTGATGCCTCAAGAAATTAGATTCACATTTGATGAACGGATCGCCTACATCCATAAGAGTCTAGGCAAGAAAGATAAAAAAATTATTCATAGCGCCATACATTGAGCGGTGATAGTTAAATACTCATTTTAATTAACAGACTTATTAGCGTCAATTGTTTTTATATTGAATTTTCTTGCAAGGACCATTGGAGTTTAATTTTTATAGTCCCAGAGAAGAAGCATGTTTTTTGGATGAATCGTTGCATTTCCCACTCTCGGACACGTTTATGAAGATTTTGGGTGCCTCAATGAATGGCACTACCAAGTCAAGTAATACAGCTTTGGACGTAGTAAAAATCAAAGTTTGTTAATTCAAACGATGTCATTGCCTAGTATTCTATATTTTCAAGATTTATGACCACTTACAATCCTTTTGATCAGTACAAAAAACAAGCACAAACTTGGGAATGCGAATATTATGTAATGCTATACGCCTCCGAGTCTATTCAACAAGTCCAAGTGGATTGCTTAGAAATCGACAAAGTAAGTTTTGCGCCCCATTTTTTTTGTCTTATATTAAATTATTTTGGGGCCTAATTGTCATATTATCAAACTCACATTTTTTAAGTCAACAACAAGCCATATTCCAAACGATGATATCAAGTTCACAAAATATTTCTTGGTTAGGTATTTAGTGAACTCCCGGTCGGCATCTATTGGAAATCAAACCGTGGTTTAAAATCGTGTGGAATATAATATTTAGTGTATATACATATGATTGACGCATAATGTGTGGAATATAATTTCTAGAACTTTATTTCTATCTATAGACTGTTGCTTTATTAGCGTAGTTTATGGATTTTTGTTAGTTAGCTAGAATTATAATTACATTTGTTCTGGGGAATAGAATTGGCTAGATTTCTATTCCTATCTATAGAATGATGCTTCGTTAGCGTATTTTATAAATATTTGTACGTACTGGAGCTATTATTTGAGGCTTTTCTATTGGACGGGTTTAATATATTGGTAATTTTTTGTTTTTACATCTTTGCCCGAACTAGTTCCGAACCATGTCCCATATCCATGTATAGAATGTCCATAGAAATCCAATTTTGAGTTCCGGATTTGGAACTCACGGTCAGAATATGGACCCGATGCAGGAACTTCAAATTCATATTTTTATGCATGTTAAGTATAGAAATACAGTAGCGGATCAGAAAATGAATCCGACTCAGTAACTGAATGCAAAGGCCAAAAAATGAATCCTAATTTCAGACTCGTAACCCTATTTTCACACCTGACGATCAACACTTAGTTCCGAGTTCGAGACTCAATTTTTGAACTCAGAACTGAAAGAACCATTTCAGCATGTTCAAAGGACAAAAATAACCGCCTTTGATGCGTGCATTTTAAAGGCGGTTCCTCAAGTTGACTTTGATTAATGACGATCAAAGTCAGTACAAGAGAAGTCCTCTACAAAGTGACTTTTCTGGTCCGATATAACTGCCTTTAATAGGCCTGTCTCCATAAGTGGCAGCTGAGGCAGAGACATATCTGCAATTGGCGATGTCGTCGCGAGATACATGAGAAATCTTCCAACAAAAGGTAGCAAGATGACCGAGACGATGGAACCATTGGTACTGATAGCTTGGAGGAGCCAAACTAGCATTGTCGAGAGAGGTAAATCTGACAACTCCACGACCACGCCAGTTGTTATTCCAGCCTCTAGTACGGGATGGATGTCCGTATGACTGCTAAAAGGTAGTAAAAATAGTAGTTTTCGGTTTGGTTGTTGGTGTTACATGACCTCTATGGGAAAACTTAAGAGCCTCAGCCTTAGCACCAAAGTAAACATCTCCAATGGAGGTTCAATGATCATGAGAGCGGACGCAAACTTAGAGAAAGAGGAATTCACGTCACGAAGAAACAAAAGAATGATATCATCATTTAAAACAGTGTCACCCATATAGCGCAATTCATCAAGACGATTCTTAAAACGAGTATAATAATCCTAAACATAGAGCTTCTTGACGAATCTCATCAAACAATCACAAGGGTGGAGACGATGTGCACGAGAACTATTCTGATATTTGGTAGATAAATAACTCCATACCTGAGTAGAAATCATTCCATTGACAACATACATGGAGACGGGAGAGAGGGATGAGAACAATAGAGCTTCAACATGCTCATCTGTACGAACCTAATAAGAATAAGCATTCAAAGTCGTTGATTTATAGAAAAATTTCAGTTTCAGTGGGATTTTTTCCAGCAGATTCCCTGTTAGCTTAATCAATTGTAGATCCGGGCACTTCTTGGATCCATCAATGAAACCGAGCAAATTAAATGAACGTAAAATAAAAGTAACCTGAGTGCACCAGTTTGCATAGTTGAAACCATGAAGCTTGATAGTGATGCAGTTGATCAACATAGCAAGAGGAAAAGACGCCACGGAAAAACGACAACAGACAAATCATAGCACTAACAAAGAGACATAAGACCAATTACACAACAAGTTTGTAATTGACAGTTGACGTTTGCCTCGGCGTTAGTGTGCAAAAAAAAAAGAGCATCTGAAGAAAGGGATGGAGATAGGCAAGGGATGGAGATAGGCAAGCAGTGGGTGGCGGCTAGTGTTGTCGAAACAGGGAGAATTTATCGAAAAAAGGCACGAGAAAAGACTAGGAATTTTTAGAGAAAACCTGTCAGCTGATTCCATGATAGAAAGTAAAACTCACAATTATTGTGGTTGTATGTATTGATATATAGTGAGTACAAAAGGATACAAAGTACAAAACAAATATGGAACATGATATTTACAAAACCAGTCAAAAAGGGTATTCATTTCTTGTCCCGATTCTATTCCATCTATATCTCTAGTACTCAGAGTTTAAGAAAGCAGATGATCTTCAACTTGTGTCGCCGACTGGGGTGTTTCAAGGCATATGCGAAGTTGTGGGTAATCATCATGTGTCCAAAGCAAGGCGTGGGTGTCTTCGTCGTCAATAGAGCATCCGACAATTCGCTTGATGAGGGTGTTAGGTTAAGATTCAATAGATAGAATATTCTACCAAGTTATTAGGAGTTCGATTTCTTGTGTAACTCATACTCTTTGTACTCTATTGTATTCTATATATTCTCCCAAATGATACAAAGGAGAACCAAGGGGAATTCACTTCTACACAACTACCAAAATAATTTTCTACATAATAATACAGAAAACATTTTCTGATTTACTCGTAAGGGAATCTCTTCTGAATTAACCCCGAAACCTATTTTCCAGACTAAATACCTGTAAGCTATCCTTTGTTCATCGTAAGTGAAGGGCCGAAGGATGTCTACCCTATCAAGCAGCACTCTACTTTTATATTGTTTGACTGTATGGATGATAAATTAAATGTTTGACTTCCAAGAAAAAAAAACAAACATCTTAAGTAATTATAATAAAGCCAGGTAGTACATGTATCCATTTCCAACAAAGATCACTGATATTTATTGAAGGCAGAAAGGTACGTACAAACCTAATTGTTGAAGAAGAACCATATATTTGAAATGATTGATCAAGTACTTAGCATTACAATAATAATTAAAACTTGGGCATCAATATGGATTGAACAATAATCATTTCAAATATATGGTTATTAATGAGTCGAATTAATCAAGAACTACACCACAGTAAGTCTTGAGAGCAGACTGAGCTTTCTGGCCATCTGCAGTGTAATAAAAAGCAAGAAACTCCAGATGATCAAATGGATTGAACAATAATGGGTGTTGTTCATCAACCAATTCATCAGGTGCTTTCACGACGTAACCCGCCTTTGGAATTGAAAACAATCCAGCTGAAAATCTTGCTTCATTTCCACTCATCACCACCCTGTGGTGTGGAGAATGCACCCTACCGTTCGCCCATGCCTGTAAAACAAAAGTTATTTGGTCATTTTTATTGGGACTGAGGTAGTATACTGTGCACGTGCTCATTATTACAACACCATTGTTTTGAGATGAAAATAGTAGCAATACCATACTTGACTATAAAGTGATTGTAAATAAATTGAAGTAGTATATCGCGTTTTCGTCGATTAAAATATTGTCTGAAGGACAAAAAACTGAATGAATGGTTTCCAAATTAAGAAGAAATTGATGAAATACTTACTAGCAGAGAATCTCCAATCATGACAACGAAGGAATCTGGGGAAGGCTTGACATCAATCCACATCCCATCTTTTGTAAGAACTTCCAAACCTTTTACCTGATTCTGACACAGTATCGTCACTATATTCTTGTCCGTGTGAGAATTTAGCCCTAGTTTTGTTTCATCAGTTTGAGGTCCTTTGTATTTCATCACTCTAAGAAGGTAGTTTGTGGAATTCATGTGTTCATCCATGTATTTCTCCACGCCCAAGAACTCCAATATCATCCTTCTCACTATTCTATCCAGTTCCGACAGTTTCAATGAGTACGAATTCAATGTCTCACTGCAAGTATATGTATCATTTCAGATCAGAATGGATATATTAGGTTAAACTATGTAATTTTGATTTTGGACTGATCGAATTAGATTTCTATCACATCTGAACTAAAATACATATTTTAGTAAGAATCATGGCTTCTAACATGAAACCAATTGATGATACGTAGATGTTGGAATGAAAAAGCTCTGATACCACTTTGTTGTAAAGAAAAAGGGTCTAATGCTACTTTGTTGGGAGGAAGCTTTAAATGGTTGAAGAATGGTTTAGAAAGTTTGGGTAAAGATGGAGAA
>JAULKM010046616.1:0-12928 GCA_032355605.1 Rubia tinctorum
ATTTATTTTTAAATTAATTAAATTGAAATTCAGAATATTTTAATATAAACATATATTATTTTCTTATAAAATTATTATTTTATTATTTTATATTATAAATAAAAATAATATTATTTTATAATTTATATTATAAATAAAAATAATATTATTTTATATAAATATAACAAATTTATATACTTTTGTAATTGAATTGTGTTTATTTTGAAAAAAATATAATAACGTCGAAAAAATATAATTGTATAGTTGAGACGTGTTCATATTTTGAATTCATATTTTGTTATTTTGTTAAAATATCATTAATGTATTCTCTCAAATTTAGAAAATATTATTAATGTAATCCACGTGTGGGTGTGGCGCGTGCAATTCACGTGTGGCTACACAGGGAGGTGTGACACATGTAATCCACGTGTGGCGCGTGTAATCCGCGTGTGTAATCCACGTGTGGCGGCAAATGTAGGAATAAAACAAAAACAATAATTAGAAATCCTCACGAGGAATTAAACTAAAACAGAAACAATAAATTGAGGACGCATTTTTAAAATGCGTCCTCTCTATTTTTTTTAAAGTTTCAGACAATTATTATAAAGCAAAAAGATTAAATTTAAATCTCCATGAGAACGCATTTCAAAACCCTATACAGCATCCAACTTTTTCCTACCCACCCCCTTCCAATCCAGAACTCAATCTCGAGTCTTCACCATTGTTTCCAAAATGTTTTCTCCTCATTATGGCCTTGCCAATGTGCTCGTAAATTTGTTGGCGACCTTTTTTTGTCTTCCACCACTAAATGATACGCTGAACGCATAGAGTGTTTCTTAATGGCAGTGTGGTACCGGTACCACCTGTCCGCTCCACCTTGCACTCGGAGTTGAATAGTTTTGATTAATGCTCTGTCTTCCGGGGGCCTCAACGATTCAGTTTTCCATCTCCTCATGTCCTCATCAATCAGATCTGAAACTTTGCTTATATGTTCAGGAATCTGCGTTACGTTTTGCACAAAGAAACTTTCATCGCTCGGGAGCCATGGATCACTCCGTATTAGTGTGTTTCTACTCGATTGTATTGACTTCTGACACCCCAATCTGAGCAGCTCCATACCGGCTTTTATACTCCTACATGACCATGAGAGACAGTTTCCAATTTCGGAGGGAATAAGGTTGGTATCCGCATAGTATTTCGCCTTCAAAATCGCTGTTAACAGGGACAGTTTCAAATTTCGGAGGGAATAAGGTTTGTATCCGCTTAGTATTTCGCCTTCAAAATCGTTGTTAACAGGGACGTTGGTTGAGTTAGCGGCCTCCAGGATTGCTTGCTAATTAAAGCCAAGTCGAAAGTTTTAAGAGCATCTCCAATGCGGAATTCATATGGATAAACGTTGATTGCCACATAATACAAAGACTCTCTATCCAAAATATTATCTCCAACGCGTAAGTCATTTGAAGCCTCCAATCTGATGTGAATGTATTTTTAATTGATTCCATCAAATAGAGATTTAGTATTCAGACCCCCACATCGAAGTCTTCGCTTTCACACGTATACATTTTGGACAGTCAATTTTATTATTTACATTATAAAATTTACTATATTTAATTCCAATAAAATTTATAAATAAATTTATAACAAAACTTTTAATACTCAATCAAAAGTGGATTAAATCATTTTAAAATTAAGATTAAAAATTTTATAGATAAATACAATTAACAAAGTGAATAAATTATATCTTTTGATATTTATTTTTTAAACCTACCAATTAAATTATGTAATTATATTTGATGCTAATATACTAAAAATAAAAATTAATAATATTATGATAAATTATGATATAAATAATAGTGCATGTATATTAAATAGTTTATTTAAGAATTTAATTATTATTTAAAATTGATAATTAAATATATATTTTATTTAGTTTTTACTGTGTAATAATAGAATTCGGATCTTAACGTTTTTTAGTGTTTAAAACGAAACCAAATACATTTAATTTTTTTTTATATAATTACATACACTTCACAAATATAGTATTTCCACCTATTAATAATAGGTGTTTATATAAAATATTAAAATTATTGATTAAATGTTTGGTGGAAGTAAGAAAATGTTTGCGACTACCACTTAGCATTGGAGAAGAATGTTTCTAAAAGTAAACATCTCTAAATACGTCATATGTATTATAATTTGACATGTGTCTGCGATAATAATAGCATTGGAGATGCTCTAAATCCCTAAGCCTAAGCCCCAACACTTTTTTATCTCGCCATTTTTTCCCGACTGACCCAATGCATTCCGCTATTTTCTGAATTTTCCACCAAAATTTACCAATCATTCCATGTATTTCTTCCACTGCGTACTCCGGTATTCTAAAGCAACTCAACACATAGCTAGGTATCGCTTGTAAAATTGATTTAATCATAATTTCTTTCCCAACTTTTGACAAATTCTTTTCATGCCATCAATCTCATGCGCCATCAAAACATTATCTGTGTTCAATCTTCCAGGGATAAAGGTTGACTGGGATTCAGAAATCACCTTTAGCATGATGCTTCTTAACCGGTTGGTTATCACTTTTGACGTTAAACGATAAGTAACATTACAAAAACTAATCGGACGGAACTGAGTTATTTGGTCAGGTTGTTGCACTTTAGGAAGTAAGACTATGTGTGTATAGTTTGCTAGAGGGTTCAACTCGCCATTATTGAGAAATTTCAACATAAATTAAAGTTTTTACAAAATTGAAAAGTAAGTTACCAAAAATCTCCCCGTCAATCACAATTCCTTTATTTTTATTTATATACTCTATGTATTAGCTATATTTGTCGAGAGGAAGAGAGATTTTCTTTTTGTGGGAATTATTTAATGGTCAAGGCTGATGTGGCGAGTGGGGGTTGGGCTTTTGATTTTAAATTTTCTTTTCTTTGTTTGACTGATTAGGGCCTTTTATGGTTCCTCCAAACAGTGGCAGTCCCACTTAATTTGACGGGTATACTTTTCATAAATTGGTGGGAAATGAAAAATAAAATAGGAATGGTGATTGAATATGTAGTACACAATTGACATTTAAAAACAAATCACAGAACACTTTTCACAAGAACAATAACAAAAATTCAAAAATTTTAACATCCCACCGATAAAATTTTAATTCTATAATTTGCCCACGAGTTTGTCTCATGCGAGGCCATCTCACGGTAAGATCAGAGACTAAATTGATAATATGGAAGCACAAAACATAAGTAAGCTAAATTTCGGGGTCAACAAACAATAACTTTATTCTCGGGGTAAATTTTAAAGAACCAAGAGAAATATAGGGGCTAGGTTGCAAAATAATATAAACCCCTTCTTCTCCGAGGAACCCTAGTCGCCAAAACCGTTGTTTACCTTGCCTTCGTCGTTGCTCGCCTCCCGTTGTAGTCGCATTGCCTCGTCGTATCATCGAGTTTGAATACGCTAAGAGTCAAGTATGGGGCGGTTGGAAATATTCCGATCGGCCGGTGACGAATCCATGACAACAATCAATGAGCTCCTCATTGGATGGTAATGTGTCAGAATTGGAGAATCAACCTCAAGTCATTGGATTTGGCAAGGTTCTCCAGTGGTGTTTGCCAATGCGATTTTTCCGGTGAACGGAAAAATTGAGTGATTAGGTTAAAGTCGGTCTGATTATTTAGGTCAGGTTATTTGGCTTTGGATTTTTTTTAAATTAAACCGCCAAGGGCGGGGGAACTGTATTGGTTTCCCAGGCCATACCAAAACCGTAACCATAGTTAACATGTACTGTACAAGCAGAGAGATCTGCCAATTACCAAAATTAGTTAACCGTGATCTACCTTGGATTGGATATGAGTTTGGATTTGGGCTTAAAACTCAAATTTAAAGAATACACATCATATAAAAAATACTAAACATAAAAAAAAATCAAACTAATATAGTAAAACATCTTATTAAAATAATAAAAGATATATCAAACTATAGTATTTAAATATTAAAAAACTAAATTAAACTATTAAAGCATCTAATAAAAAAATTTAAACATCGAACAAAAGCACCAAAATTGCAAATCAAATTAGAATGCATAAACGTAATATATAATATTAGATTAGAATGTTTAAATATTAAATTAAAATTAAAATAAACATCAAATTATAATGGTTAAATATCAAATAAAAATACTATAAAATAAAAAATATTGTTAAACATCAAATACAAACAATTAAACATCAAATTGAAAATATTTAAAACACACTTCAAAATAGTTAAAAATCAAATAAAGACCCTAAAGATACACATAAAAAATTGAATAGTTAAACATCAAATCAAAATAACCAAACATCAAATGAAAACATTAAAAATACACATTCAAATAGTTAAATATCAAATAAAAACACTAAATATACATATCAAAACTTAACTATTTCAACAAAGTGAAAACATTACAAAGTTTGGTTAAAATATCAAATACTGAAAATGAAACATCAAGTCTGATAGTAAAACTCGCGCATTGCGCGGAAATGGAGAAAAAACTTATTCACGAAATTCTCGGACCCAGATCTTGACCCTCGAGATTCCTATGACTCGGAATCATTGATTCTCCAATTATTTATGCCCATCACCCCCAAAAAGTGCTATTTGCCCCCAAAATCCCTCCTTCATCTCCCAAACTTATGGAACCCCTTCTATTTTAAAGTTTATAATATTGCACATTAATTTTTGGTCTCGCAATGAGACGGTCTCGTAGAGAGAAGTCTCGCACAAGACTTTATCGTTGCCCACCTATAAACGAATTCATTACAACCAACTCAAGGTATTAAATTTCCCTACCAAATACAACATGAATCAGTAATGAATTCGTCTACCAAAGCAGTCTCAAACATCCGCCATAAAGTAATCCAAAAATGACTGAGGAATTTTGTATCTTTGTCTGAAATAATGGATTTGGGAACTCCATGGAGACGAACAACTTCCCAAAATAACAGCTTCGCAATATTGGACACATCAACATTCTTCTTACATGCAATAAAGTGCGACATCTTGGAAAATTTGTCCATCACTACGAACACAGAATCTACACCAGGTTGGGTATAAGGCAACCTCAACACAAAATCTAAGACAAATCTTGCCAAATATAT
Source organism: Rubia tinctorum (assembly GCA_032355605.1). Lineage (NCBI taxonomy): Eukaryota > Viridiplantae > Streptophyta > Magnoliopsida > Gentianales > Rubiaceae > Rubia > Rubia tinctorum. Next base: position 5,121 of record JAULKM010046616.1, read on the forward strand.
TCAAGAACAGGTAATGACATATAAAGACTAGTATTTTGGGACTGGCCTTTAGAAACCTAGCAGACATAACACTTCTTGACAATGGTGCTCACGTCCCTCTTCAAATGCGGCCAATAATTCTCCTCCAAACTAGCAATTGTCGTATATCTTCCTAAATAACCACTAAGACCTTCGCCATGCAAATCCCAAATCAGTTTCTCCCTCAATGAAGAGTTAGGGTTGTACAACTGATCTCCTTTGAACAGATAGTCATCACGAACATGAAAATCTTCTTCATTAATATTTCCCTCGTTGCACTTCACTCATATCTCCTTAAATTCAACATCTTCCTCATATAGCTCCTTCAAACATTCAAAACCAACTATCTCCCGTGCCAAATTAATCAACAAAGAAGCCCTCCTACTCAAAGCATCTCTGCCTTATTCGACCTTCCTGACTTATGTTGAATAATGAAAGGAAACTTTTGCAGAAAACTGACCCATCGAGCATGCATCTTATTAATCATCTTATGGTTATCGAGAAACTTTAAAGTCTGGTGATCAGTGAACAGAATGAACTCCTTCCGAACCAGGTAATGCTCTCATTGTCTTAGAGCTCTAAAAAATAGAACTCCTGATCATAAGTACTCCACTTCTGCCGAGCCTCCACCTATTTCTCACTAAAAAATGTCACTGGCCACTTCTCCTAAGATAGTACAACTCCAATCCCTATGCCACTAGCATCACATTCCACTGCAAAAACCTTATCAAAATCAGACAAAGCTAACGCAAAACTCTGCTCCTGCTCATGACCTCAATGGAATTTTCCCTTCTTCAAACACTCAGTTATGGGAGCATTCACATCACTGAAATTCCAGACAAAACGTCTATAAAATGTAGATAGATAGACGTAGGTGCTGGCTATTCGCGGATAGCACGCACCTTATCCTTGTTAACTTGAATCTCATATTCACCAACAACAAAACCTAGAAAAAGAAACTTGTTAGTGCTAAACGTACACTTTTTCAGGTTAATGTACAACTTATTTTTGAGTTCTCCTCTTTAATCTTACTATAAATCATGATATCATCAAAGTAAACCACCACAAAAGAACCAATGAAAGGGCATAAAACTTGATTCATCAACCTCATAAAGGTACCAGGGGCATTGGAAAACTCGAAAGGCATCACCAACAACTCATACAGTCCATCCTTGCTCTTGAAAGCCGTCTTCCACTCATCTCCATGACTTATGCAAATCTGATGATATCCACTCCGAAGATAAATGTTTGAAAACACCTTCAAACCAGCCAAGCATGTCCTCCAATCGAGGAATGAGAAATTGATACTTGATAGTAATATTTTTAATAGCTCTACTATCAACGTACATCCACCACTGATTTTCCTTGTTAGGGACAAGAAGAACATGAACCACACAAAGACCTCACGAATGAACCCCTTCTTCGGCAAGTCTTCGATCTATTCCCTTAGAATCTCATTCTCCTTTGGACTCATACGATAGTGTGGGAGGTTTAGCAAGCTAGAGTTGGGAACCAAATAAATTTGATGCTGAATATCCCGCATAGGAGGTACTCACTGGGAAGCTTGTCACCAGTTAACAGTTTGAAATCCTTTAATATTGCCTGCACTTATACTGGAATCGGTGTCTCCTCCTTCTTAGCAGTCAACAACCCCTTTATCACCACAGGATAAAAAATGGTCAGCTTTAGTAGCAGCCTCATCAAGTTCCTCTTCACCTCGTGTCATAACCAAAAAATTCTACTGCTTTCTTCCAGTGACACTGTCAAAATGCTAAACAGGAGCCATAGCAATCCTATGCATGCCCCATGAAACCAACATAATGTTGTCATGCCTCTTGTGTATCACGTCATTATCAAACTGCCAAGGCCATCCCAATAACACATGACACACATCCATATCCAGTACATCATATATCACATTCTCCCCGTAATACTTCTCAATCGAAATAGGAACACTACACGTTAATGTCACCCTAACCTGATTACCCTTTCTAACCCAACCTAAGGTATAATGTTTTTCATGAGTTTCAGTAGGTAAGTTCAGATATTCAACTAACTTCACAGAAATAAGATTTTCAAAACTACCATTATCTACAATTAAATTGCATAACTTGTTAGTAATCGAACAGTGGGTTCTGAAAATATTCTTACGCTGCCCCTCGTCCTTGGATGACAACAAAATCTGCTGCAACATAATGCACACCTTCTCAGTTGCCTCCTCTGAGGTGAACTCAGTTCCTTCATATTTATTGGTTGCATCGTCCTCTTCACCTTCTTCTAGAAGAACCACGATCCTTGATGGGCAAACATTCGACATGTTTCCACACCACCACAACAAAAACACTTTTCACCATGTGGCTTAAAAAACGGGTTATATTGTCTCTGCATCGGTGCCCTGACTACCCTCTTATCCGACGCACCACTTGAATCACCACCACTAGTACCAAGGTTGGATTCCTTGGTTACTGTGGTTTTCTCCTTGCTTCCAGCCAACTCAAAATTTCTTTGGGGCTAAAATTTAAAAGCAAAAAAAATTCACCACCTTCGCCATGAGGGGAGTTCTCCACCATCTCTGCTTTCATGGCCAACATTTGAGACTCGATCAAAGTCCACACATTATGTAACACCATCTTCTCCTGAATCAAAGGTTTCAAAATATTAACATACCAAGCCACCCTCTGATTCTTATACTCGCCAAGTTCTTTGCTTTCACAATAACTCATTAATTCGGTCGTGTATTTCTGAACTGACCTCCTTCCTTAGGAGCACTCAATGTACAGTTTGTACAAAATCTGCTCTTTATCAGCGGGCAAAAATTAATCCAGCATCTAATCGAGTTCTTGTTCCGCTTGCGCCTTGAATCAGTCAGCCTATCCCACCATATACCAGTTGTACTCTTTAACTTCACCGTGACCATCTTGACTTGCTTGTCCTTAGGAATTTCAATGATCTCGAAAAACTGATCCACTTCGATATGTCAATCCAACATTTCCTCTTCACCCATAGATCCATAAAACAAGGGGATATCATCCTTAACCAGGTAATTAGGATTGTTCCATTGATTGCCCTAGTTTGTCATGAGTTTTTTGTCAGTTATTCCTCATCCGAACATGATAAATCAATGAAGATATTATTTCCCCTTGGATTCTTTCTAGGCGATTGCTCACCATTTCTCAGAGTCTCCACCTGCATCGACAATGCCTCTATCTGCCTACTCAAAGTACTGAGTGACGCTATAATTACATTCCCTTCCACCGTGGTTAATGGTTGATCACTCATCATGAATCAATGGAAATGGAAAGGGAAAAGCCTGCTTTTATACCAATTAACGCAGTCAGAATATCAAAAGAGATCTGCAAGCATGAATCTTGAAGAATAGTTAAGAGCTGCAAGCACAAACACTAAGTTTTGGTTTTGGAGTCAACCAGAGAGAAAATATTCTCGAAAATATTATCATGAAATATAAAATCTTTGAAAAGTACAATAGGCCCTTAAATAATATTCTCGTTGAGACGGTTCCAACGCGACCAGCCTTGTCTGATTCTGACTTCGGATGCAAAAGTTATGCTCAAAATTGTATCAAACCTTTACGGCAAACCATTGCTTCTTCAATTTTCGCCGCCATTTGCCCTGCATACCAAGCATCCATGATCGGGATAATTAAAATGAAATGGTGCAATAACTACAGCATGCCATCTATGTCAAAAGATGCACTGTACCGGGCTAGTCAACTGCCCCGAATGCTTATAATTGAAGAAATGTGGTGCATGAAAGAATGCAACATCTTTTAAGTATTCAAGATACTAGGGATATGGAAGTAATTATGCATGCATTGGGGTATACCTAATAGTTAGTTATGAAGGTAGTGTAGTTTTGATGGGGTTAGACTAGTGGTAGAAATCTTAAAAACCAAAAAACTTGTTCGTTGTGGTTTGAAAAATAATTAAGGAGATGGAGGTTTCAGTTAATGTACATCACACATATAAGCCATCCAACTACATTATATAATGCAAGGTTGCTTATCTTCTTTCATAGATAAAGAGTACACATGCACATACATATAAACACAAGACATCCATAAATAAGAACCTAGAATGGGAATGCACATGTATCATGAACTTCATGAGTGCACATCAAGACTTTTCCACATTCAGCGTGCATCAAACAGTAACAACAAAGAGTAACAACATGCAGTGGATGCATGGGACACTGAAGCTCACAACAAAAGACAGTGATGAAGAATTCTTCACCCGGGTGGTGCTACCAACGGATCAACCTTCAATAACTGGCCTTCGACCATTCCTGCCACTAGATAGCATAGCTATGTGCGTATCTTCTCCAACATCAGCACCACTAGCAGTGTCAACCTCATCCACCGAAGATAGCACGTAAGATATGGTAAAAGAACCAGAATCCAAAACAAAACAATAAGGATAACAACCCCCACAATTGAAACCACAACCAATCCAACTGGGAGAATCCATGACTTTAAAACCCCCAATTTGAAGAGAAAATAAGGGAAGAACAATTTGGGAAATCGACTATGAACGAAATAGGGTGAGAGGAAGATCCAGAGTCTTCTTTGCTCAATAAAGGCAACAAGAAAACCCTAATAGGGTTATTAAAGGGGAAGGTCGTGGGTCACAAAGGCTGAGGACATGAGTTTAGAAAGTGAAGAATCTTAAGGAGGAGAAAACATATGTTGGAACTCAAGCGTGAGGATGAGATTAAATTGTTCTATTCAAAATGGGTGGTTGGGGTAATAAATATCTATGCCACTAGACATCACCGCCATTGCATATCTTCTCCGACATCAGCACCACTAGGAGTGTCAACCTCGTCTGCCAGAGATAGCACGTCAGATCTGGTGGAAGAACCAGAATCCAAAAAACAACAACAAGGATAACCACCCCCATAATTGAAACCAAAACCAACCAAACCAGAAGAATTCATGACTTTCAAATCCCCAATTTGAAGAGAAAATACAGGAAGAACAATTTGAAAATCGACTATGAACAAAATAAGGTGAGGGGGAAGATCCAAAGTCTACTCTGCTCAAGGGAGGCGGCAAGAAATCCCTAATTGGGTTTTAAATTGGGAAGGTTGTGGGTCACAAAGGTTGGGACATGAGATTAGAAAGTGAAGAATCTTGAGGTGGAGGACAAAGACGTTGGAACTCAGGCGTGAAGATGAGATTAAATTGTTCTGTTCAAAATGGGTAGTTGGGGTAATAAATATGGGGGTTGTTAAGTTATCTTATTAGGTTTAGGGTGTAATTAGGTTGATTAATTGGGCTGGAATTTTGTAAGTTTGGGCGAAAATCAGCAGTCCAACATGGCCCATTGCCATTAAATGTTTTGACAAATTGATCGAAAAAAAGATAATAAAGTGTGTGGTGCAAATTTAATTGGCAAGTCCGAAAGTGGAAAGAGTGCAAATAGAGTTGGGACACATGGTTAAGGTCTATCATTGCATTTTTTCTATTTATTTCTTGACTTTTAAGTTTATAATAAAAATTAGAGTGAAGTTCAAAATCGAAAATCAACCAGTGTCAAAATTCAAGTTTTGATCATCGAACCAATTTTCGTCCTCTTTTGATAACTGAACTTTATTAAATGCTCAATTCTTGATCATCAACGTCTTCTGAATCTACTACACTTGTAACACCACTTGATTTAGGTCACAAACATGTGGCCAGATTCATATCTCTAACACAAACATGATCAAATCTAGATTCAACCCGCGAGCAACCAACTAAATAATGAACACCAAGAAAGTTGAACTCCACACCATGATATATTTAGAAAAAGACTAATGAGGGTACAATAGCAGTAGTTAGTAAAAATTCAAATGGAGAACATAACAACATCAATGAAAATTAAATTAACATTGTTAAATTAGTTTGATATACTTTTACAATTTTCTACTAATAGTTTTCATATTTGAGAGAAGAGCTAAAAGAACTCTGCGTTTTATACGACAGAGCCAAAATAATCTTGAAAATTTGAAAGTGCCAAAATAAATTGGAACTGCTTTGGCTTTCTAGAAGAAAAAAAAAAGGAGTTACATGGTTAATAACCCAAACTTGAACGACCCTATGATTTATTTCCCCAAAAGATAGGAAGCACATGTACGAAGTATAAAAAGAAGAAGAAGCATTACCTTAAAGAAGAGGATCCGAGAGAAGGTGATCATCTTGGGAGTTCTGACAAAACTAAAAGAAAAGGAAACCCATGTGTCTGATCCCTCCACCACCAACGGACGGCACCAAAACTGGCACGCCACGCCGCAACGGAGAATCACATGCTATGTCTCCACACCACTTTCTCCGTTTCCAACAATCATACACACTCCATGGTCCAAAATATTTCACGGACATAAAATATGTTACCTTTTCATTTTAGAGTCCCCCTCCCCCCTCCATTTTTCAAATTTTTTAAATAAAATAAAAAGAAAATCTTCTATTAGACCGAATAACTGTTAGATCAATTATGAAAAATTTCGTTTTAATAACTTTTAGGGTTTAATGTATAATTATGCATACATTGCGATACATTTTAAAGGTTTTTCAAACTTGTGGGAACCTCCTTACAATAAATAAAAATAAATATCAAATCACTCCACACTAGTTACATCAATTATAAAATAACCTCGTCTAACGGCTAATCGATGTAAAATAAAACTGTGTAAAATAAGTTAGATACTTTGTTTTAATTTTTAACAAATGCTAGGTGTTCCTTATTCACTTGTTAATCATGTACACATGGACGGATTCAATATGAGGTGGGGGTGTAGAAGCTCCGGTTCGGATTCGTCGATAAATGATAGAAGTAAATTTTTCATCTTGAAGCAACAATTGTGATTTCGTTCAAGCACCTAATTTTCAGATCTGAATTTTTTTTGGACTTTGATTCTTTGGGTGTTTGATGACTTAAATTTTTCATAAAGTTGCACCGACTAATACCATTTACTGACGGGGAGGATGCATCCACTACAACTCTTTTTTGATAATTAACTCTTATATTAAGTGGTATTTACTTGGGTCTTGAACTATTGGAAGGTTCATCTATTTTCAAATCATTCACATGAATTCAATTCCTTCCAAAAACATTTTTTAAACATTAATTTAAAAATAAATTATGTAGTATTTTGAACTCATTTACAATAGTTGAAAAAATATCTCTAGTTTTACACACGAATATAATTTTATTATTCTACTTCAACATTCAATTAATAATAATATATAATTATGTTATATCTTATAATTATACATAATAATTATTATTATTTAATAATGCATCATTATAAATTTTAAAAATATTCTAATATTATTGCAATACTACCTTCGTTCCAGCAAAAATGGCACAATTTCCTTTTTTGTCCATCCCAACGAAAATGATATGATTTGAAAATAACTCAAAATGGTAAAGAATATGTTATTAAAATTGGGACCGTTACTTTTTTAAAATATCGCTACTTTTTTACAATTATTTTATGCCTCATCAGTTTGCATAAATGAGCGAGTCAAAAGTAATTCCGTCATTTCTTTTGGATAAAGATAGTATTTTATTTTAGTATATATGAAAGGATTCGAATATATTAAATAAATTGACAATGTAAACTTATATGTGAGATAACATCGCCCCTTCTTCTACTTCTTTCTGATTCCACAATTGAACACACATGAATTCTCACAAAAAAATTCCCATTTTCCCCTGATGGAGATCAGGGTACGACTACCACCATAAATGAAGACATTCCACGTCTTGATCAAACATTCAAGGGTTATG
>JAULKM010046626.1:0-12928 GCA_032355605.1 Rubia tinctorum
GCGGGCTAGACGTTTGTAGAGAAACCTTGTAAGTGTACCCTACGGGCTAGACGCTTATAAGTCGAGTTGAGTGTACCATGCGGGCTAGACGCTGCGATTCTTGCATTTATTTGAGTTGGGTGAGATCCTCAAATAAATAAAGATCTGATTTTCCGCAATCCAGAGTCTTGTCAAGGAGATTCATATCACTTACCATCCCATAATCAAGAATTAATGAAACCAGTTACTATGGATGAAGTCAAACATGCTGGAAAATCAAGACCTGACGGACCAAATCAGTTGTGCCTACTCTCTGACACCAGTTACGCCACCAAAGCCAGCTGCTCTGACACCCATACCATTCAAATCACCGCTAAGTTTCTCCCTGTGATGCTCCCCTCCTCCGACAACTGTTACTCCAACTCCCCCATTGTTCCCTGTGATGCTCCCCGTTGCCCCCACCACCCCTGATTCACCACCCTGATTCAAATCACAAACCCTAGAACCGATTACAGATGGTGAATTCCTCATACTTGAAACCCTAGACTTGTACTCCAATGGAGGATCCCAGTGGCGGCGGAAGTGATTTGAGAATGGGGGCAGCGCTGGGGTCTGAGAATGGGGAACGAGTAAAGAAGACAACACTGGGGAAAGAGTACAACGATTTGAGAATGGAAAAAGAAGACGACGATCTGTGAATGGGGAAGAAGAGGACCGGGGGGTCTGTGAAGCCTCTTTATCATTATTTTATTTTTTAAAAATAAGGACAATATCATCTTTTTACATGAGATCAGTTGACTAAAAAGTCAAACGAGTCAAAGATTATATTGCCACTTTCTGAGATTGCAGGGTTACATTGGCACTTTCAACCTATGGTCAAATTAGAATCTTATAAAACCCAACCCAACTGAACACATGCTCATCCCCCCTAGCACTTATGCTCATCTACTCTCTGTTAATTGTTCTACTAAACTCATATTAGCACGAGATAGTCACTTTGTTGAATGAGGTTAAAGGTGTTAGAATAAGTCAATATGATATTTTGATTTGATTTGATTATTGATTATTGATTAGTTTGATGACTACACTAGAGTTCAACTAGGACTAGTCTACCTTTGGTACTCTATTTATTGCATTCAGTAATCTCAGAATCATTATGGGAACTCATTCTTTCATGGTATCAGTGCAAGTTCTGATCCTAAACACTAACCCTAAATTATTTTTTCTACCACATACCCCTCTCTCCTTTCCAGCGATAGAACCACTACCGTTCCGGTGACTTCCAGTCAACATCCGGCCAAATTTTGGGAAATTCAGGTGTTCTTTTTCATAACTCTCTTCAGCACTTATTTTCCAGTGTCCAGATTCTCAGGTCTTCGTCTTCTCCGACCGACTTCAATTCTTTAACCAACGGTCACTCGTCTTCATGTGTTCAGTGGCGTCGTCTCCCGGTGTTCCCCAGGCAAAAAATCTCTTCGACATCAGACTATTCTCGGCATCCAAACTTCTCCCAGTATCGGCTTCTTCTTTGTCTTTGGTTGCCGCTTCATCTACTCCGGCCGAGTTCTTTTGCCGACAGCGCGTTCTTTATCAGACATTATCTTTGGCGGAGACTTCCTTAGACCGCTTCATCTCTATCGCATGATTTTCCAGCAGCAAAGTTGGCATTTCTCCGGTCATCGTTCTTGAGAAGTGTCCCCATCCAGCAACCTTTATTGTGCATGAGATCTGTGCGCTTTAGGCCAGACTCGCGTGTTTCAGCACTCGCATGTGGGGTACATGCGCATCTCTTCTCTGTGCGTGAGACACACGTGCTCAGCTCTCTCAACGCATTAAACACATGCGCTCCAGCTTTTTCCAGTGCGTGAAGTACACGCCACTGCAGTTACTCGATAAATTTTGTCCTCCAACTGATTTTTTTAAATTTGTTTTAGTGATATGGCTCATTTTGGTTCTCGACGGTGTGACATTTTGAGACATACGAGTCTTTCTCATCATTGACGACACGATGATTTCAAGTGGATTTTGGATTCTGGCGCTACAAAACAAATGGCATCGTATCCAACTTTTGTTGATCATGTGACACCCTATGATGGTTCTGCTTATGTCTCTGTTGGTTATGGTGCTAAACTCCCTATTACACATGTTGGTGATTCTTGGATTTCTAAGTCTTTACCTATTTATGATGTGCTTCTTGTGCCTGATATCACTAAAATTTTGCTTTTAATTAGCAAATTGACTCGGGATTTAAATGTTGTGGCTTACTTTGATCATCGTTCATTTATTATTCGCCATAAAATCACCAGGGAAACCTTGGGTCACAGTTATATTGAGGATAGTCTTTATGTCTTAGACTATGGTGCATCTGCTTTACTGTCTACTGTTGAGTCAAATAAGTCGCGTGCGTCTTTTGAAATCTGGCATGCTAGACTTGGTCATGTTCCGCATTCCATTATTTTTCGTTTGCGTGCTTCTGGACCCTTAGTTGTCTCATAAATTTTGCTTAAACCCACCCTTTGTGAAGCGTGTGAAAAGGTTAATGGGAAACATTTATTTTTTCATACAAATGATAAACGTGCTGCTAGGGTGCTTGATATGGTTCATTGTGATTTATAGGAGGCCCTCTCCTATTTTATCTGCTGATGATTTATAGGAGCCCCTCTCCTATTTTATCTGCTGATGGTTTATCATTCTGGGCCATTACCGGCTCTCGTGGTCTTATCCAATGCACCGCAAGTATGATTTTTGGGATGTTTATTACCAGTTTGAGGCTTTTGTTGAGAACCAGTTATCTTCCACCATTAAGGCATTTTAGAGTGATGGAGGGACTGAGTTCGTAAATGGTTGCTTACGCTCTCAATTTCAGACAAAGAGCATTCATCAACAGATTTATTGCTCATATACTCATGAGCAGAACGTTCGGACTGAGCGCAAGCACCGCCACATTGTTGAGATATGTTTGTCTATGTTGTATCACGCTCATGTATCTCCCTTCAACTGGCTTGACACCTTTGCTGCAACCACTTATACCATCAATCGGTTGCATATTCCTAGTCTTTGTGAACGATCACCATATGAGGTTATTAATGGTTGCGTACCCATATATATAAATTTTCATACTTTTGGTTGTTGGGTCTTCCCATTAGTTTGCCCATTTTCCAACCACAAGTTGTCTTCTTGCAGTATTTCGTGTGTATTGTTTGGCTACAACTCGCAGTACTACTGGCAGAATTTATGTCACTCGACATGCTCTTTTTGACAAGACATGCTTTCCATTTGCCCCATCCATTTCTCCGGCGATCGGTTTTCCACCTTCAGTGTTATATGTTTCTTCTTTTGTTGATCCTGTTCCTGATTTGGCACCTCCTTTGTCTCCAGTTTCTCCTGTGCCAACTACATTTCCTTCAGCCCCTTGCTCCATTTATTCCAAAGATCCGCCACCAGCACAACGGCAGGTGCCCACTGTCTCTCCACCGGTCAGTCTACGTACGCAGTCTCTGCCCAACTCGGTTGCTTCTTCACCAGCCTTCTCAGTCGGTTCTACTCCTCCAGCCTGTCCTCTGGTTTCTCATCCTCGGGCTCGCACTCATCCCATGGTCACTCGATCGACGACTGAAGCTATTCTGTTCAGAGATTATTCAGTTATTATCACTTATGGTGTTACTGTTGCCTTGCTTGCTCAGTATGAGCCGACGGATTATCACCTTGCTCTTCAGGATCCGGCTTGGGTTACTTCCATGGATGACAAGATATCTTCTCTTCATGGCTAGCACACTTGGGATTTGGTGTTCTTCAGACACTAACATTGTTGGCTCCAAATGGGTCTGTAGGCTGAAGTATCATTCAGATAGTACTGTTAAGCGTCACAAAGCTGGAATTGTGGCACCAGGTTTCTCACAGATTCTGGGTTTTGACTTTGATCACACTTTCAGTCTTGTGGTCAAAGCCTTCAGTGTTCGGACAGTTCTCTCCCTTGCCACTATACGCTCCTGGTCTCTTCATCAGCTAGATGTCAAGAACGCATTTCTTAATGGTGTTCTCGATGATCAATTTTATATGAAGCAACACATTAGATACAAGGACCATGTTCATCCAGATTATGTTTATCGCTTTCGAAAGGTCATTTATGGCCTTAAGCAAGCTCCTCGGGCTTGGCTCTAGCGCTTCAGTACTTATTTGACTCAACTTGATTTTCAGCGTAGCTCAGGTGACACCTCAATGTTTGCTCTTTAGAGAGGATCATCATTACTCTATCTCCTACTATATGTGGATGACATCATTCTTACAAGGAACGATTCGACTTTCCTTCTGCAGTTCATTGATCAGACGCATTGAGAGTTTACTATTAAAGACCTCATGCTCTTCACTACTTTCTTGGCCTTGAAGTTTCACCTACTTCATCAGGTTTACTTCTTAGACAAGGAAAGTATACTCGAGACATTCTCACGCGTGCATGGATGTCTGATGCTCCACCATTTGCGCCAAGTTCTCAGGTGCACAATTTGACCAGTCCACCATTTTGAAATCTGACTTTGTATCATTCTCTAGTTAGGTCTCTTTAGTACTTGATCATCACTCGTCTTGATTTAGCTTTATTGGTCAACACTGTTAGTCAGTTTTTTCAGGATCCTAAAGATGGTCATTTTGCTGCTATTACTCAGATTTTACGGTATGTTCGGAACACTCTGCATTTTGATCTTGCTTTTCGGTCTGCCAGCTCTCCAGAGGTATTAGGGTACTCTGATACTGATTGAGCTCGTTGTTTGGAGACTTCTCATTCCACTTATTGATATGCTATTTTTCTTGGTGGGAACCTTGTTTCCTAGAGTGCCAAGAAACAGCCCACGATTTCTCGTTCCAGCACAGAGTCTAAGTATCGTGCTCTTGCCAACACTACTTCAGAAGTTATTTGACTTACTCATTTGCTCCGAGATCTTTGAAATTTGTTGTCTGGTTATCCGCTGCTCTTATGTGACAACAGTAGCGCTATCTTCTTGGCTCAGAATTCACTTGCTCACAAGCGAACGAAACACATCGATATCGACTATCACTTTGTTTGGGAGTTGGTTTCTTTGGGCAAGCTACTTGTTGCTCATGTTCCTACTGCTCTTTAGGTTACATACATATTCACCAAAGGTCTCCCTCGTCAGTTGTTCGAGTTTTTTTTATCCAAGTTTTGCATTGGCGAGCATCTGACGCTTCGCTTGAGAGGGGTGTTAGAATAAGTCTATATGATGATTTGATTTGATTTGATTATGGATTAGTTTGATGACTAGACTAGAATTCTACTAGGAGTAGTCTACCTTTTGTACTCTATTTATTCTATTTAGTAATATCATAATCATTACGCGAAATCATTCTTTCAAAAGGGTTGAATAGTTTTAACACATGCTCCCTCTGTCACAGTTAAAATTGTTTTTTTACACTATTCTCTATCAAAGTTTGACCGCATATGTGAATAGATATATGAACAACAATATTATCGTATATAATAGAATAAAGTGCATTCATGTATCCCAGTTTCTTGTTTAGTGCACATACACTACTCAATTTTTCGAAAGTGCACATATATGTGCACTTTTCAAATGAAATTCCGCATATATACCCTCGGTTCCTTATTTGTGTATATATACCCTCACTTTTTCAAATGCCAATCTCCCCTTAGGGGTATGTATGCACTTTCAAAAAATTAAGAGAGTTATATGTGCACTTTTGAAAAACTTAGAGGGGTATATGTGTATTTTTGAAAAACTTGGGGATATATGTGCACTAAACAAATAGCTCGAGGGCATGAATGCATTTTACCATATATATAATATTGTTCAATTCGTCGTACTAAGTAGTTTTTAAATATCAATATTTTATTTTCCGTTAGTATACATATATAAATATATTAACAGTGAAACATATTTTTGAAACAATATGTTAATGATGCAGTGCAATTTCAAATGGAACAAAGAGAGTATATAAGAAGGTTGTGCGTCCAAATCGAGTAATATTAAGAGTGTGTGTCGTGGGGGCTCAATTCGGGCTGAATTAAAAATTAAGACAGAATCGGGACTGAAAACCCCCACTATGGGAGGCTTAGAGCGGGCTGCAGCCCGCTGCTCCGGCTCTCTAACACAGCCCGAGCAAAAGCTGTAGACCCACGTGCAATGCTCCATGGCCAATTTGCAGCTTGATTTTATTGACCCATGGTGCCACGTGGCACCCTATGATTGGGCCACGTAGCACCGCTGTCTCCTCCCCCTTTTAATTTTAAAAAAATTGATTGGGACACGTAGCCTAATCTAGTAATACCACGTGTCCCATCCAATTTTTAAAAAAATCTAAAAAATATTTTGTGTTGATTTTAAAATCCAAAAAAAATCTTTAAAATCCAATTTTTTTCAAAATTTAAATTAAATTTTGGTCATTTTTAAAAATCAAAATTACATTCTTTGAAAATATATATGGTTCTTTTTAATTATGCTTCATAAAATAAATTTTAAATATTTAAATTAATTTTAAAAATTAAAATTATTGAATTGAAATTAAATTCCAAAATTACAAATGTATTAAATAAATGAGTAAAATGTTTAGATGACCCTCAGTTTTTTGGAAAGTACAAATATAACACTCAGTTTTTTTAAAGTGCTAATATACCCATGACTGATTTTCAAAAGTACAGATATACCCATGGCCAGCCAAAATATGTTAACATATACCCGAGTACTCCATTTTTTCCTCCTAAATTTTTTGGGCACAACTGCTCACTTCAATAACTTTGGGTACAACCGCACTTTCAAAAAACTCGGGGTAATATTTGCACATAACAAAAAAACTGAGGGTTATATAAGCACTTCATTCTTAATAAATTTCACATTTGAATTTATTTTGTTAGGTAAATTTATTTAAAGGAAAAGTATTGGGAAAGACGATTTTTTCTTAGTCTTATGGAAAGACGGGGTTTAATTATAATAATAAAAGGTAAAATGTCATTGTTGCAATATTAAAATTTTATTATGCAACGTGTAGTAGTTATAAATTTTATAACCCGGTTCATACAATCCGAAAATTTTATCTTAATTTGTTCTAATTTACACTTTAAATGTTGGTGTTTCCATGACTTATGGAAATACCGTCTTTCAAGAGACGGACTCAAAAATCATTGTGAACTGTTAACAATTTTATGAAAATACCGCATTGCTCGAGACTTTCTCTAAACTATACTATTTCTGACTCAATATTTATTGGGCGATTATTTAACTCAAATTGTCCGGCCATAAGTCCTAGCTGCTCCCCAATCTAGTTAGCCTAGGTTCTAACCTAAATTAAAACCCCGATCCCTAGTTCACTTGAATAATCTGGCTCATTAATCACGAGAAAATTTTGGTCAAGGACCTAACGATGCGTTTGGCTCATTAATCACGAGAAAGTTTTGGTCAAAGACCTAAGGATGCGTTTGACGGTTTTTGTTTTCCTTTATAATCCTGAAAATAATTTTTAAGAGAAAAGTGCTGAAAATATCTCTATATTTTATATGAAAGTGTCAAAATAATCTTGTAAAATTTAAAAGTGTCAAAATAACTATAAGTTATTGAAAAAAGTGCTGAAATAATCCTACCGACGTTGACTGTGGAAAATCTAGCATTGACCATCCCAAAAATGACCAAAATACCCATGTTTAGTTTTCTTTAAAAGAAATTGGATGATTTTACCCTTTAAAATTCAAGGTCAAATCAGTACTTTCTACAAACATAAGGTAAGATGGGTACAATTTTAAAAAATATAAGGTTATATACTTACATTAAAAAAAACTGGGCACTTGTTCTTCAACCCGGCTTTTTCCTCCTTCCCTCATCAATATATGAATTGTACTCAGAAATTCTATCCTTCTTCACGGTATGAACTTGGCGCTTGGATCATTCTCGACTCCCTGATTTGAAGAGTGAACATGGTGGTTGATAGCGGCGGACTTCCGAAGTCGGATAACATCCTCGATCAAATAGTACATTGGCATTTATTAATGAAGGTAAAGGATGTTGAACCATGAACTACTGAACAAATAAAAAATGGGGGAAAATAAGCCTAAATTTCTTTCTATAAATACACATAAAATGGAACTTAATTTTGTTCTCTGAATTTAACTATTACTAGCTAATGTCATTATCAGGGGAATGGTGAGTAAATAGAGATGCACGATAACTGGGAATTGTGATAATATAGTGTGTGATTGTGTGTGTTACAATGATTTAAATGGGGAAAAAGAAGAGGGTTTTGGGGATATATATTTGTGTTTGATTTCCATTGAGAATTTGATTTCAAATGTTTTAAAATTTGTTCATTTTTCGGTATCAAATTAGAGTATGTAAAAATGTTTGATCTAATTTAACTTTTGATATGTATTTGATTGTTGAAGGATGAATTATTCGTGTACAATATCCCTCTAATTCATGTCTATCAAGTAACCGTAGCAAACGTGGAATGTGGTTTTTTATTGATTGAAGTTTTGTGGTAAGTACTGATCCAACCTTATGTTTATTACATATGTTCTAATATAACCTTATACTACCTCCGTCCCTGAAAAATGGCACATTTTGATTTTTGAAAGTCAACCAAATATTTTTATAATGGCGCTGTGTTTCATTTAAAATATCCCAATTTGACCTTATATGTTTTTATAAATGTACCGATACAACCTCATGTTTTTAATAATGTACCTATTTAACCTTGTGTTTTTTTAAAATTTACTGATTTAATCTTATATTTTTATAGAGTACTGACAAGGTAAAATCATCCAATTTTTAAAGAAAACTAAGTAGGGGTATTTTGGTCATTTTCATAATTTTCAATGCTAGTTTTTTCACAGTCAACGTTGGCAGGGTTATTTCAGCACTTTTGTCAACAATTTAGGGTTATTTTAACACTTTCAAATTTTACACGGTTCTTTTGGCACTTTCAAATTTTACAAGATTATTTTGACACTTTCGTGTAAAACATAGGTTTAGTTTTATATTTTACCCAAATTTTAATGTCTGATAAATGATTAAAAAAAATGCTTATTTTAAAAGTATAATTTATTTCTGGGAAAAAAATAAAAATTGATTCCAATTTTTAAATAAATTATTTTTACTTATAAATATAGAAAACTCCAACCTAAAGATAGTCGGGGCTCAAAATTACCCAAAGCGGTTAAGCATGGAATATACTCCAGCTGCAAGGTGATTTAATAAACCAATTTAACCATGAATAAGAAAGCCACTTAGAACTACTTTACGAGTAGTATTAGTACATCTTTTAATAAAAGTATTCCTTTGGGAAAAAAAAAAGGACAACCAATACAAGGACCACTACTTTCATTAACCCTATTGTACAATTTCCTTTACACATCACACAATTTTTTCGCTGGCTTTTTCTTGGTGGTCCACATGCATACTCCAACTCATAACAGCCAGGAGAAAAGGTACCAGGTGCATATATTACATTAAAACCAAATTCAAAAGAAATGGTTTCACGTTAGTCAGTCTAAACTTTAGACAGATGTCTTTATGCATTTCTATCTATATTTTAGTTTCAAAGACTTATCTCTAATAATTTTACAGTGACCTATCTCTAATAATTTTACAGTGACCTATTGCTAATATTTTTTCTAGGATTTTTTGTATAATTTTTTCCCATCATTTTTCTGACATCTGCAATCTAAAAAAAAATTTAAAAAAAATTTAAATTTTTTTTAAAGTGCAAATAATTAATATGATCATCGAACTGAAAATTATAATCATCACCGAAAATAGTAGAACATCAACGAAAAATCATAAAATATCAACTAAAAAATTAGAGAATATATATATATAAAATCAAATAAAAATCGATAATTTTTTTAAAACGTCGACTATAACTAACAAAAAAATCAATTTAAAATCATAAAAATCATAAAAACATCAACAAATCTTCAATTATCAAAATATTTTTTTTTAAAACTACAAAAATAAACTAATATCAAACAAAAGTTGAAAACATCAATTCCTATCACCTAAACTTCACCCAGAAAATGAAAAACGTCAACATAAGAAAAAAAAACACTACAAAAAATTAACCTAAGTCACCCAAAACTACAAATATCAACTCATATCACCAAAAACTCACCGAGAAAATGAAAAATATCAACATGAGAAGGAAAAAAAGAAAAAAAATATCAACCGATATAACCAAAAAAACTACAAAATATCGACTCATGTCAACTACAACTCACCCGAAAAATGAAAAATATCAATATAAAAAAATTAAAAACATAAAAAAAGACTACGATACCTCAAGAATATAAATTATTCACTCAAAAAATCATAAAACATTAACAATTCTTTTAAAATAAACTACAAATATCACCCAAAAGCTACAAACATCAATTTCTAACACCTGAACCTCATCCGGAAAATAAAAATCATCAATATAAGAAAAAAACACTATAAATATCAACTCCTATTACCATAATCTCAATCGTGAAATGAAAAACATGAACATGAGAAAATTAAAAAAACTACAAATATCAATCCATATCACCAAAAAAATACAAAACATTAACTCATATAAGTTAAAGCTCACCTGAATAATGAAAATCATCAACACAAAGAAAAAAAACTATAAACATTAACAAAAATCTACAGTATCTCAATCATCCGGAAAATGAAAATCATCAACATAAGAAAAAATACGCTACAAACATTAACTCCTATTATCAGAACCTCAGTCGAAAAATGAAAAACACCAACATGAGAAAATTAAAAATTAAAAAAATACAAACGTCAATCCATATTACCCAAATAAAGTACATAAACATCAACACATAACAACTATACCTCACCAGAATAATGAAAAATATCAACATGAGAGAAAAAAAGATAAAAAATATCAACATGAGGGAAAAAAGCTACAAATCTCAACAAAAAAATTTACAGTATCTCAACAACATAAATTCTTCATAAATAGATGTTCTAGTGGGATTTGAACCCAGGTCTACAGCCTCAAAAGGTAGAGTTCAAACCACTACACCAAAGAACATTTACTAGTCATAATTTCGATCAAAGAAAATTTAAACCTCAGCTGTAAAACCTCAAGAATGTTCTTCAAAAAAACAAATTCTAAGCCGAGACTCGAACTCAGGAGTTAAAGTACTAACCGGTTTATGAATTCAATCAAAAATTTATTTAACCTCAGCAAATATTTGGAAAAAATAAAACGCAAGATTAAACCTCACCTTCAGGTGCAAAACCTCGGTCCGCCATCGTCGACGTTCGCCACAACCTCAGACCACACATAAGCCACCCGCCTTCTTCTTCCATCAGGATGTGCATCACACAAGCCCTTCTTCTTCAGCGAATTACGCTGGCACTGCCTTCCTCTTCCACTCCGCCGCGCTCATATTCCACTCCGCCGCACTCCTATTCCACTCCGTAGCGCTCCTCTTCCTCTCCTCCGTGCTCCTATTCCACTTCGCTGCTCTCCTCGTCCACTCCACCGCACCGTCGATGTGCTCCGATCGCACCTTCTTCGTCGCAAAACCGCTACTTTCTCTGTCGCACAAACTTCCTTCGTCACCGATCAGAGCACAAGCCTCGATAATTGTCGATTGATGTAGGATGTCAAAGATAAACGTCGATCGTCACACAAATGCCGGAGCACGATAATGAATCTGTAGAGCCTAGGGTTTTTGACAGGTGTTGCTGGCCCGCTGCATGGGCGACACGTGTCCCATGCTGGGCAAAAAAGGGAGCTGTGTCCAGCATGACACACGTGTCGCCCATGCAGCGGGCCATGTGTCCCACTAACTCTGTTTATTTTTATTTTATGTCGTTGCCACGTGGCAGCATTTGGTTGGGCCACGTGGTACAACGACTACCTAGCTTTTTTAAAAAAATTAAACGTCGGTGACACGTGTCCCAACCACAGGGCGACACGTGCCACCCACCAACGACTAGTTCTATTTTCTGCATTTTAATGGGACACGTGTCCACCGGCTATTTTTTTAAAAAGCATTTCAAAAAATCATTTTGCAGAATTTTATCCCTATAAATACATCCAAATTCTCCCAATTTAACCACACCACTCTCAAATTCAATTCTCATCTCATAAATTGTTCTCCTACTATCCATTTGATTTTCAAATTTTGTGATGGATTCACGAAAAACGTCAAATGGGAAAGAAAAGGTAATTCCTAATTCTTCGCAAAATCTCAATGTCCGTCCGTTACTTTCAAATTCGGAATATTATGCAAATTCTCCAAACCCCCTCCCAATTTCCATATGAACTCCCAACATTCATACATGAATTTCCAAAATCAATACCATTCTTCCCAAAATGCATACACACACCATGCTTCCCAATATCCATATGCCCCATCGCTAAATTCGCTCCCAAAATTTTATAGCCAAAATTATCATTCTTCACATGTTGAGGGTATAAACGATCCAGGAGCATTTTTAAGCCAAGGAGGTCGGGGTTCACACTGTCAAAATTTTGGTCGTGAACATGGGCGATAATTTGAAATTCACGGCGTTCCGTATGGTAAGCCCTAATTTAATGTGTTTTACTTTGATTATGAATAATATAGTGCATAATTATTTTACATTATTCTTAATTTATTTTTTTACATTTTTTAAATAGTATATTCGATATATTATTTAAATGAATAAAAGTATTTAAATTAGTATATGAAACATAGTATATTCGATATAATCTTTAGATGAATACAATTATTTACATCAGTTTATGAAAAAAAGTATATTCGATGTATTATATATATATGAATAAAAGTAGTTAAATTAGTATATGTGAATTTGTGTTTTCAAGAATGTAGTATATTTAATTCATTATTTATTTAATGAATTAATATTTTTACTAATGAATATGTTTAATATGTTCGTTTACATTTTAGTATGTTTACTAGTTCTTATGTTTAATATTAGTATGC
>JAULKM010046647.1:0-12927 GCA_032355605.1 Rubia tinctorum
AAAGTCCAAAATCAATTTACATCTCCAAATAGGTTATCAAGAATATGTCTTGGAAAATGAAACCCTATTTAGTGAACAATTTACATCTCTAATTTACATATGTCAGATTGATTATGTCCCTAGTTTAGGTCATTGAGAATGGACACTCATGCTGAAGAAAACTAGTTTTTAAGTTGATTCACTGCGTTGTTTCATGGGTTGAAAGATGTGGTATGTCGTGAATCGATTGCATGGATGCAAGTTGGGAATTTGTATTGGACAATCCCGCCATGAGAATATTTTAAGATATTCATATTGTCATAAGTATGTCTCATTGACTATAGGATTGTATTGCTCATACCTAAGTAATTCATGGTTTGCTTGCTTGTGGATTGATGTACCTTGAGACTGTCAAACGCCGGTGACTATAAATGTGGTTCTTGGGTTGCCATGAATTAAGTGGAGAAAACTTGAATGTACAAGAGTGGGATTGTTCTCTCATTTACATTAGATTGTTGTCTTATAGGCCTCTCGGAGATTTAGGACTGTAAACCGCATGGTTATGCTCAGATGGATTATGGATTAATCAGATGTCTTAACAATTTGACTCAGGAATTCGAGAAATGCATTTGAACTTGATAAGGATAACATGTTATCTTACCCTATGTTTAGATGAAGACATTAAGTTACAAAGGAATACGAATGCACACTTGTTCTAAAGGACAAATGGGAGATTGTTTGAATAGTGTTCTTCAGTCAATGTGAATTTTCCATATATGGTTGGAGGATTAACTACGGAGATAATTAATTCAGCTATTTGAGTGATTGGAATGTTTAGCTGGAAACCACTTTCGATCAGCTAGCATAATTTATTGGGCTTGCAGCTTATTATGGCTGAACCTATAAGGTCACACATAAGGAATGAAATTGGACAAAAGAAATGATCATTGGGCTAGAAGCCCAGATAGTAATTATATGAGAATTGAGTTTAGAACTCATTAATTCTAATTGGGTTAGGCCCAGATTGACTTGGATTAGAGTTTCTTGAATTAATGACTATTCTATAGAAATAGATATTTTTACAGAAATGTTCATATTGACATTATTAGAGCCCTGGCCGTATGAAACGATGGAAACCAAAACAATCCAACCAATTCTCAGAAAATAAAGCTCACCGTAATGAGAAGAAGAAAGACCGAGTCTTTGCTTGCTAATCAATGTTCTAAGCTGACGAAGAAGTAGGCGATCCGATCGTGCTGTGTGGATACATATAGAGAAATCACATATGAGATTCGAGTCTCCGTGGTTGATCAAATCCAACGGTAAAACACACTTCAAAAATAATTTAAACTGTTATATTCGAATTAATTACATGCATGAGATTTAGGATAAGATAATTGATTTTTTGCTAAATTAAATTTAATCAGTTAGCAACACTTATAATGTTTTGTACTATACGATCAATTCCCTAGTTCGGTACTTTTCAATATGAAAGGTGTTCACTGTGCCATTATTAAAATAACAACTACCTTCTAGTACAAACATTAGAAACTAATTAAAAGGAATAAATTTGAATGAACTTAAAAGGGAAAGGCAACGTGACTTAAAATTTGTCGCAATGAAGGCTTCTGCCAAATCTATGCTTGAATTCTAACACACCCACATAGTAATTTAGCCTAGTTCTATTATATGTAAAGATTGTGGGAGGACAGAGTCTTTCTCAAATTCTCCATGTTGGATTTCATTGTGGTTCATTTGAAAATAAAATCACACTGAAACCACAAAAATTCACAGTGGGAGTTTTTATGTGGTCTTAAATAAATGAGACCGGGCCTTGTGCGAAACCGCCCCAATTCCATTTTAATTTATTTTGGGTAGGTAAATTTATATAAATTAAATATTGGAGGTAAAATTAATGAGTATGATATGGAGTGATTTTATAGTGGTTTCAACCATTGTGGAGGTAAAAATGGAGTGGTTTCTTTGTGGTTTTTGTTGATGAGGTAGAAGAGAGAGATTGAATATTTAATGGAAAGAAACCACAAGAGTAGTTTCATTTCATTTTCACCATTGTACATGGTCTAAGGCTACATACAATAAGATACAAAGAACATTCAGAATCACATTCTACATGGGAGGCCGTCGTCGTGCCTCTCAAAAATAGTATTTATAGGCTCTAATTGCGGCTCACTACTAGAAAGTAGATAGTAGCAAGTTGGGGTCGTCCACGAGGAAAATGGAGTTTTATCGCATGTTAAATGTAGTTAAAAAGCACACGAAAAAGTCACTCTACGTGTGTAGTAACCAAAGGGAGTTTTTGGTTTTGGTTTTGGAAAACACTACGGCTACTTTAAATAACTAAATTAACCAACAACTAGAGAAAACAATATAACTACGATCACACTAGCACGAAAGATGTAATTAAGATGATAACGAATTTTGGACTCAATTGGTTTACATTTCTATTTATCCATTGATCATCGACTAATCATCCTATTTTTATGCATTAATCACATGTTGTGGAGAATTTGTCAACACCTTTCGAGTGAAGACATTTTTCACCTCTCCTCGGTTATAGTTAGAGTGGGCGATCGGCGCCACATAATAACCCTTACCCTCGGGTCATTCTAGACGATCGGTGTCATAGAGTTCCTCAAGAATAACAATAAACATGGAGATCTAACACAACTACCACAATGTCCTACAAGCGAGAAACATAGGGATAGCTCAATTATGTTCCCTAATGACGACTACGAGGATCGGCCTTCATGCTAGGCGTCATTAGTGTACTGCTTTGATAATTAGGCAAACTCATTCAAATTCATCTTAAATCTAAGCAATTTCATCAATTAATAATCATAATCAGTTGTCACACCCAATTATAACCTAACATTAACCAACGATAATGACATCGATAAAAAGACAAAGTCTCTCGGGTTTGACCAAAAACCTAGAAAATAATCAATTCATAATCTTCAACTAGTTGATTGTCCTAGTCTAAATTATGCATTAATCACACAAAAAAACATAAAACATAGTTGACAATCAAAGCACAAAATAGGATTAACCAAGTCTCACAATATCAGGCTAGAAATGCTTACCAATTGCTCCCAAGATGAAATCTAGGCTAGATAATGAAAACCCATAACAAATATACAAGAATCCATGGAAGATGTACAAAAAATAAGAAAAGATGAAGAAAAACTAGGGTTTTAAGTACCCAAGTCGGGCTTATACAAATGGGGAAGAAGGGGGGTATTTATAGTCTAAGAATTAAAAGAGAAAATAATAAAATAGCTGCTGGGCTCTTTGACACGGACCGTGCCAAATTGATACTGGTCGTGTCAAATTAACACTGGCCGTGCCAAATTGACACTGACCGTGTCAAACCTTCTGCCCATCTTCTACCAATTTCCAGAATACCGTGCCAAATTGATACTGACCGTGTCAAGCCTTCTACCCATCTTCTACCAATTTCCAGAATAATTGGCCTTCTCTTCAAAATTCTTTCACTACGGGTGAACTGTTGATCCGTTTTGAGAGTTCTTGTAGTCAATCTTATAGAGCTCAAGAAGACGAATCCAATGATACCACCCCCGGAGGTTGGTTCTTCTCGGATTATTCTCATAAATTGGTTCAAACTTCCAGATCACAATTCATCAGCTTCTTTGTCTTCCTTCTCCGACCCTTTTATCTTCTACCGCGTTTTTGCTCTTTGCCTTCAATCTTCTACCATCCTTGCAAATGGCCTTCAATAAAATACTCCAAATTTCTTACGAGAAATCTACAAATTAAACTCACAAAAAGGAATCTAGATGCTCGTAAGGACCAAAAATCCATTAGACTCAAACAAGGTTACAAAATGAAGGATTTAGATACGAAAACTGAAAATGTTTATCTAAACCCCTTATGATGTAAACCTACCTAAATCTAGCAATCTTCCAACAAAAAGATAATAAAATAAATGTTAAATGCTTAAGAAAATACATGCATTTAACGTATCATCAACCAACTTTTCCACCTCGAATACCTTGATCTTGACATGGTCATTGTAATATTTGGCCATATTCTATTTATACTTTGCTTCTCTTATTGCAGCGATCTGCCTGTTTTCTTTCACTATGTCTAGGTTTGATCGAATGTTTTCCAAATTCTTCTCAGCATCTGATGAGATGCTAGAAACACGTATTTCCTAATGCATTTAGCACATCTTGTAGTAGCTTTTGTATGGTTGATTGCTAGTTTTAAGTGAGTTTACATTACAAGGGGTTTATATAGCCATTGTTAGTTTCTTGTCTAAATCTCTCATTTTGTAGATTACTTTTATCTAATGGATACTATGTCCTTACAAACATCTTGATTCTATTTTGTGAGCTTATTTGTAGATCACTTGTAAGAACTTTGGAGTATCTTAGTGATGGTCATTTGCGAGAATGGTAGAAGATAGTTAAAGGTCATTCGCATGGATGGTAGTAGACTGAGGGTTACGCGATTAATTGTGGTAGTAGATGGGATGCGTCGAAGAAAAATAGTCAAATTCCAGAAGAAATAGAGGACTGGCACGGTTCGTTCCCTTTTGCATGCCCCACACCCTATTGTGTGACCGCGCCATCAAAAGTCGAAGATGAAGACTCTAGACAGCGGCTCGCGAGATTCTGCATCGGTCGCTTCATTCAAACCACCAAGAACACCCTCCAGTCAACAGTTCACAAGGATTTGCACGAGTCGTGCGATTAGTTTGACCGGGAATTGTCTCCACTCTGCGGGCCGCGTGCTTTTGCACGGTATTGCACGACCCGGGCCGACGTGGCTGTTAAAGTTTCCCTTATTTTTGGGTTTTTCTAAGGCTCATTTCCACCTAATATATAAAGTGCAGAGGTCTAATAGGGTTTAAAGATCCTTCATAATTTGTAATTTCTAATTCCTATATCTAAGAGTAGGTAGAGAGAGAAAGAGACTAACTATTCTCTTCTCATTTATTATATCCTAGTTTATGCCTATGACATTGAATCCAATGAATGTATTAGGTTCAATATTCATGAAGTGGTGTAATTACTTGGGAATTTTATTTGTATTCATGATTAGGTGATAATTTTGTGAGATTCTATACCCTCCTATCTTTTATGTTTACTAATATTCATGTTTGATTCGAGTTTTACATTCTTGCATGATGCATGTTATGTATATTATATGATGCATCGTAGTTCATATGTGATATGTTATCGTGCTAGTCTTGATTGCTCCTTGGGAGTGTCGGGTTAGGCGTATTGAAGGTTCGCAAGTACCAACTTTGTGAGTGCATGCATATATGATCGCAAGTACAGTTATGATATTTATAGCCAAGCTTGGTTGGCTCATCATGTAATAATGTTCATGTTAGGGAAGTCATTGCCCCTAACAGGGGTGCGAGTCACCCTCGATGTAATAAGAGAAAACATGATAATCTATAGCAACTAGGGTTGTCGTGTAGAGACCATCGTCGTTTCAACCCCAGAGTCATCGTGAGACGTTGATTCCTTTTTCTATATAGGCCTAGGGAGAAGCATCAATAGTGGAGTGTCCGGGATGTATTTTCCTTAATCTCATACCTAACAGTTGCAACACCCGCAAGGGTAGTTCCCAAGTCCGCATGTGAGGAAGTGCTAGTAGCCTTGGCTAATTTTGGTAGAACTAGTGAGTCGCTCCAATCACAGATGCTTGGCTACATTAGAGATTTGGGAACTGAACTGTCCTCAAGAATTGAGAGAGTTGGAAAGCAAGTGAGTGATATTATGAGAAAGGTAAACCAACTAGTTGGAAAAAGATGGAGAATGGATAAAGAAGCTCTGCCACCCCCTTCTCCAGATGGGCCAAAGAATGGGCAAGGAGTTGAGCAAAACAAGGAACCTTTGGAGATCCTTAGACATAATGAGGTTAGTCTTCCTAACTTTGACACTATTAATATTATACCTAAATGTGACAAATTTTTGAAAGAATTATGTGCTTCGAAGCAGGACTTTGGGCATAAATTGATAGATCAAGCTAGTGATCACCCCACTTCCCTTGTGCAAAAAGCCTACCCCCTAAATGCAATAACCTCCGCATGTTCACCATCCCTTTCATAATTAAAGGAACATTGATCAAAGATACATGATAGATTTAGGAGCTTCTATCAATGTCATCCCATATTCTTTGTATAAATCATTGAACCTAAGTACATTGCACGATACTGGAGTGGTAGTTCAATTAGCCGGTTGCTCCACCACGTACCCAAGAGGTATTGTGGAGGATGTGATGGTTAAAGTAAATGAACTAACATTTCCGATGGATTTTTATATCTTAGATATGGAAAATGAAAATGAGACCACACCTATACTTTCAGGTAGGCCTTTCTTGAAAACTTCTAGGGCTAAAATTGATGTGCATACCAGGAAGTTAAGCTTAGAATGGGGTAAAGATATGATTGAGTTTAACATGTATGAAAGCATGAATTGTCTTTTTGATGAATCTCCTTCATATGTGATTGATGTTAGCAATGATATTTTACGAGAAACTTTTGATGGTTGCATGGTTGTAGCTTTAGAGAATGATCCCATTTATGATACATGTTTTAACTCTCTAAATTCCGGCTTGTAAAAAGTATGAGAGAGGTTTATCCCCACATTGAGACACCTATAGAAACCATCCCGGAGAATCTAGATGAACTATTGATGCTTGAAACCAAGCCTTCCATAGAAGAACCATCCGTAGTCGAACTAAAACCTTTACCCAAAAAATTAAAGTATGTTTTCTTAGACGAGGGAGAGACATAACCGGTGATCATTTCGAGTAGACTCACTAGTGAACGAGAGGGTAAATTGGCTGAGGTGCTTACTATAGGTTGGACCTTGACTGATATCAAAGGCCAAAGTAGTTAAACCCGCCGATGGTGGAAGTAGTTAAGGGCAAGCTACTTAAGGCTAGGGTAATATACCCTGTCTCTGATAGTATTTGGGTGAGTCCCACCCAAGTGGTGCCAAAAAATGAGTGAGGTAACTATGGTAGAGAATAAGGACGGGGACCTGGTACTCACCCATATTCAAAATGGTTGACGAGTATGCATTGATTATCACCGCCAAAACGTGGTAATTCGTAGGGACCATTTTAACTTACCCTTCATTGATCAAATGCTAGAGAGGTTAGCCGGTCATGCTTATTATTGCTTTATCGATGGTTATTTGGGATACTTCCAAATATCCATTGACCTTGAGGACCCAGAAAAGACTACCTTGACATGCCCTTTTGGCACTTTCGCCTATAGGCGCATTGCCGTTTGGTTTTTGCAATTCCCAGGTACTTTCCAGAGATGCATGGTTAGCACATTCTCGAAGTTTATTGAGCGCTTCGTAGAAGTCTTCATGGGTGATTTCACCATCCATGGAGACTCCTTCGATAGTTGCCTGCATCATCTAGAACTAGTGCTAGAAAGGTGTATTGACACAAACCTCGTACTGAACTCTGAGAAAGGCCAATTTATGGTAGAAAAGGGCATTGTTCTTTGTCATGTAGTGTCGGCCTAAGGTCCATAAGTGGATAAGACTAAAGTGGACACAATTAAATCCTTACCATACCCCACTAGTGTTAGGGATATTAGGTCATTTTAGGACACGCTGGGATTTACCGATGTTTCATTAAGGATTTCTGTAAGATCTTGTCTCCCTTTTGAAAATTGTTGCAAAAGGATGTGGAGTTCATTGCTGATCAGGAGGGTTGGAGAACCTTTGACGCTTTGAATGAAATTATTGTGACCGCCCTTATCATACAACCACCGAATTTGGTCCATCCCTTTTATAATAATGTGTAACGCTAGTGACTATGCTATAGGTGTGGTATTAGGCCAAACAGTAGGGAGGATGCCACATATCATATACCATGCTTTGGAAACTCTAAATGATGCACGACGTAATTACACCACAACCGAAAAAGAGTAGCTAGCCTTAGTATTTCCCTTGAAAAATTTAGACCCTACTTACTCGTAACCAAGGTCATTGTATACACGGATCATGCAACACTTCGCCATTTGATGACCAAAAAGAAAGAAAAACCTAGAATTATTATGTGCATACTACTTTTGATAGAGTTTGACCTTGAAGTGAGAGACAAAAATGGTAGTGAAAATGTGGTAGCCAACCATTTGAGTAGATTGACACCCCCCCAAAAGCCTAGATCCCGCTAATGGGAAGCACGAGTTAGAAACCATCCGAGAAGAATTTCTGATGAATAATTGTTCGGGGTGACAACTAGCCAACCTTGGTATGCCAATTTAATGAACTACCTAGCAATGGGCAAAATTCCTCCCTATTATGATAAGGCACAATGAGATAGATTAGTGAATGAGGTAAAATCTTATTTATGGGATGATCTACTTATTGAAGTACAATCCAAGAGGTTAGGAGGTGTATTCCCGAAGATGAAGTAGAATCCATCCTTAGACTTTGCCATTCTTTCGATAGTGGTGGGCATTTCGGGTATAGAAGAACCATTAAGAAAGTATTAGAATGTGGTCTTTATTGGCCCAACATGTGGACACATACCTGAGATTGTCCAATCACGTGATTGTTGCCAAAGGATTGGTACCAAATATTTTGAAAATGAAATACCTCAAGCTTTCTTTAGGCCGGTTAAGGTTTTTGATGCGTGGGGGATGAATTTCATGGGGCCTTCCCTGATTCCAAAAGGTACCGTTGTATTCTATTAGTGGTAGACTACATGTCCAAATGGGTAGAGCCAAGACAATAATGAACAATGATTCAGAAATAGTGATGGAATTCCTCAAATCAAACATTTTTTTGGTTTGATGTCCCATGAACCATAATTAGCGACAACGTAACCCATTTCTTTAACCGAACCATGGAATTCTTATTGAAGAAATATTGATGTGTCCACATTATACGGTGATTTTTGGGATATTTTGTATTCACTTTTGTATACTTTTGTGCTCTAGATGTTGCATTTCCCCTTGAAATTCTCTAAGGAGAGTTAAGAGCGACTTTTGCACTCTTGTTACTTTTCTAGAGAATTTTGTGTGACAAGAAAATTGTTTGAAGATTTTGAAGACTTTGAAGATTTGAATACTTGCATTTGAGTTTTGAAGACCATGAAGACTTGAAGACGTGAAAAAGATGGCTATGCTTAGAAAAGAAGAAGAAGGCAATGAAGAGCAGCTTACTCTATCTGTCGTGACTCGCGACAGGTCACTGCCTAGATTTACTTTTTGACTGTTTCTACTATAATTACCATCTTTATCCTCTCTCCTTCACACAACTTTTCTCTCCCGATTTCTGCTGCGAAAAACCCTAGGTTTCTACCATTTTCATCTTTGTTTCATCTTGATTTTATGTTTGAATTTATTTTGATGTTTAGTGTGAATTCTAGTAGCTAAACTTAGTCTTGGGAGAAATTGATTAAGACTTACAATCCCATGTCTTGAGAACTCTTTATGAGCTATTTAATTCTTTTGCTATTGTGAATTTATTGTGCTTTGAATGTTGGTTGTTGAATTCATTAATGGTGTTGGAAGTTTGAGTATATGAATTGCTTGTATGTTGCTTGTTAGGGTTGGGAGAAAGTATATAGTTTTCCCCTCTTTTGATATGGAATCCAAGAGCATGAATTAGAGCTTCTAATATGGTTGATGATTTGATAAATACTAGATGAATGTGATAATGTCGAACTCTTGGTCATGTTTGTTTTGTGTAACAAATAGGACATTTCTATGAACGTTGAGCGTTCTTGACTAATCTTGTGTAATTGCATGAATTTGTTTAATGCTTCGACACTGTGTAGTGTTTATAAGTATTACCAAGCTTGTTGATTCTTCTTACTTAATGACATTAATGAGATACTTTTAGGCATTGATCGACTAAAAGAGTCATTAGTGTGGTTTAGTTAGGGATGTCGAAATCACTCTTGTAAACTACTATCAAAGAAGAATAGAAGATTTATTTTCACAAGAAGTAGTTAAAGTATTGAATAGGTTGTATGTTCAAAGATAAATAAGAGGTTTGGAAGTGGAATCAATTGCGCCCAAGGTTCCGTAACTTGTGTTTTAATCTCTTTCAAGTAGTTTGTTGCATATTTATTAGATTTACATTGTTTGATAGTTAACTTGTCTCTAAATTCATAACTTAAATCAACCAAAAAATCCCCCATCTTTACATGTTTATATGTGTGTGTGTGTGTGTGAGTGAGTGTGTCTATATCTAGTGTAGTATCCACCCTTAGGAAAATCCCTCTTCTTCGTGGATGACCCCAATTCACCACTGTTTACTTAGTTGTAGTTAAGGAGCACTTTAGGGCTTAAAAATAGTAACTTTGAGAGGTATTGCGACGACATCCCAAATTTTGGCACCGCTGCCAGGGAAGAGGCATTTATTTTTAAGTGTTTGGGCATATTTTGTGTGATATATGTGCTAGTTGTAAACATTTGTAAGTTTGCTTTTATTTGATTTTTATTTGATCTTTGTTTGGCTTGGAGTTGTATTGTTCGAGTTCTTGGTATATGGTTCATACTCGATCCTCTTCACAAGAACCCCTACACTACGACCCTGAGTTAGAGTTGAACTTGAAAAGGGTTAGGAGGCTTTCTTTGGAAAGTGTGAATATAACCCCTTCTAGTGACCATTTTGCGGAACCTTCTACCTCTATGAATCTTCAAGAGGAACATGAAGGAGAGAATCAGGAAGGAAAACCTTAACACTCTCACCTTCAAGGAGGAGGTTTCCCGTTAAGGCAAATTCCATTGAGGGAGATTATGACTCCCAACCTTGAGCAACAACCTATGTGCATCGCATATCCGAGGATTGAACCTAATGGGAACTTTGAGCTCAAATCCGGGTTGATACACTTGCCACCTTCCTTTCTTGGTAGGCAAGGGAAGGACCCCAACAAACTTCTCTCTGATTTCCACATGGTTTTTTTTATGTTATGCTACCCGAAGGAGTGAATGAGGAGCTTTACAAGTTGAAGGCATTCCCTTTTTCATTACGAGATGCCGCAAGAGATTGGCTCCACTACCTTCCATCCGGAAACATCACTTCATGGATTTAATTGAATAAATTTCTCTCCAAATACTTTCCAGCTTCAAAGTCCGCCATATTGAAGAAGGATATTAGCAACATCCTCCAATGGCGCGAAGAGTCATTCTATGACTTTTGGGAGAGGTTCAAGAAGCTTCTCTCAAGCTTTCCATATCATGGCTACTCGGAGGGGGATTTGGTCTATTATTTCTATAATAGTCTTCTAGATGAAGGTCAAAGGCTAGTGAGGGGAGCTTATGGTGGTTTTCTTAGGAACAAGACCTCGAGGGGAGCTATGAAGCACTATGAAGAGCTAGCCGAGGAGTCGAGGAATTTCAGCTCAAGGGCCAATTTGAGGAGACAAAATCCCAACACAAGTACTCCTTCAAACAATGGGAAGCTTGAGAACCAAGTCTCGATGCTCACTTCTATGGTCAAGGATTTGATGGCACAATCCAGTGCTAAACCACATGTGAAATCTTGCAAGATTTGTTCTTCACCGCATCCTACGGATGCATGTCCTACTTTGCAAGATGACTATGTGGAGAATGTAAGTGGCATGGGATATTAAGGAGACCAAGGATACCAAAATCAATGGTATCAAGGGAACCAAGGAAATAAAGGCTATCAAGGAGGCCAAGGCTACCAAAATTGGCCTTATAATGCGGATAACCAAGTTCACCCAAATCTCCGATATGGAAATGTACAAGGGGGTCAAAATGCTTAACCTTATCGCCCCCCTCAACAACAACATCAGCCGCCTTAATTGCAATACCAAAGGCTTCAAGATAAGCCCCACAATCAAGGTGAAAGTTTGGGGATGTCAAAGGAGGAAATTATGCAAGCTATTGGGAAGTTGAGCTTATGTGTGAACAAGGCCGCGAAACATCAAGAGAAGACCGACTCTAGCATAAAAAACCTAGAGACTCAAGTGAGCCAAATAGCTCAAATCTTGAATTAGATGGAGTCAAGAGATTTGGGAAAACTTCCTTCTCAGTTGGAGCTTAACCCTCCACAAAGTGCAAGTGCTACCACTTTGAGAAGTGGTAAGAAGGTTGGCACTTTCCGGGATGGTGAAGTTGTTGAAAATGAGCCGACAAGGGTTGAGGTTTGAGAAAGAAGTGGAGAAAGAGGCCGAGAAAGTGACCAATGACAAAGTGAGGAAGTAAAAGGAGAAGTAAGAGAAGATCATCATTGAGAAATAAACTTCCATTCCCGAGCCTTCACCCCCTCCTCACAAGAAGGCAAAAATGATGGAAATTCCTCCTTATGTTCCAGAACCACCATTTCTGGAGGCTTTGAAAGACAAACGGAGGAAGGAAGACAACAATGACATCTACAAAGTTTGTTATAGATGTGAGGTAAATATTCCTCTTTTGAATACTTTTGAACAAATTCCTACTTATGGTAAATTTCTTAAGGAATTATGTGTTGTGAATAGAAAACAAAGAGCCAAAAATAAGCTAAAGAAAGGGAAAATGAGAATGTTTCTGCTTTGTGTCAAAAGGAGTTACCTCCTAAATGTAGTGATCTCAGAATGTTCATAATCCCTTGCATGATAGGAAACCCACATTTTGAAAAAGCCATGCTCGATCTAGGTGCATCAATAAATGTGATTCCTTACTCTTTGTATGAAATCTTCAATTTAGGCACTTTGCACAAAACCGGGGTGGTAATCCAATTGGCCGATTGTTCTAGTGCATACCCTAAGGGTATTATCGAGGATGTGTTGGTTAAGGTGGATTCCCTAATATTCCCCGCGGATTTTTATGTCCTTGACTTGGAGCATGATAAACATGCCACTCGATTTTGTTGGGGTGACCATTTTTGAAAAATTCAAGGATGATGATTGATGTGCATAATGGTACCCTCACCATGGAATTTGATGGGATTAAAGTAGAGTTTAACATAA
>JAULKM010046656.1:0-12923 GCA_032355605.1 Rubia tinctorum
CTTGGTCGGCCGTGGATGTAGCCAAATTGGTGAACCACGTAAATTTTGGTGTTTTGTCTTTTGCTTTTATTTTCTTCATTTGTTCTTTCTCGGTATTCCGCACAACAAGTTGAAATTATGAAATGCTGCAGTGACATGGATGATGAGCTAAATTGTGCTGGGAATTAAACAGGATGTTGTAGTTTTGCAATGCTGTAATGAAAATATGTTTGCTGCAGTGATTAGATTTGATCAATTTTCCTGGAATTTGGATTCTGAGATTTGAAAATTTTGTAATGTTAGGGAGTTGAGTTAGTTTTTTTATGGAAATTCATACATTCCCTTAGATTATATTACACAATCAAAAGTACAATTAAAACAGTTTGCTAACATATGTTCATTCTGCAATATCAACCTCGGTACCTTCATAAACCAGATTCGGTGAAACTGTGAAGCTAGAGTCCACGTTTCCTCAACTATTGAGCTTGAGTTCAATAGGGTTATTTGATGTGTCATGTTGATTAGTTCAACCAGTACCTGTGAATCTGACCACACTTACAATTGGAGATACCCTTCCTGAAGAGCCAGCTGTAGATCTGACATACACGCCTGAGCTTTTGCTACTAAGGTTGATGCACATGGAAAGTTCTTGCGCTGCGAGAGCCCTTGATTTTGTAAGCTTGGTAACAACTTCCACGCCGCTGATCCATCACATTGAAACTTCTAGAATGCCCCGTCCAGCTTGAGCATTGGTAAAATCTGTGGCTCAGTCCACTGTGTTCCTAGTGCAACTGGGTTATCCGACCCTATGTCTAAATCTTCAATGTTCATTGCTTTATCTCTGTTTTTCTCAACATTGATGTTGTTCTGTGCTAGATTGACCCCATATATGTGGTTGTTCCTCTTGATTTTGGAAAAACTTTGCATTTCTTTATAGCCAGATCTGCCAAAGTATATGACAAGAGAGACTTGGGTGAGTTAAACCTTTATCTGGAGCTGATTTGAACCAATTCCAGAACCACGTTTGAAAATGCAGTGGAATGCCTTAGGTGAAGTTGAAGCCAAGTGATGAGCATTTCACAATTATTGGTGCCTTCGGACATTGCAGAAATAGGTGATGTACGTCCTCTTTTGCTTGATTGTGTCATAACTGACAAAAAGGGTCAGTTTTGATTCCTCTTATGAACAAATTGTGGTAAGTTGCAAAACTTGTTTATCTTGGGAATCCCCCTCTTTATCGATTATTATTTCCTGAATCCTTCGTGCAATTTCTGGAGGACATATTTCTCTTATCAATGGTTATCTCCATTCCTTATGTTGATCAAGTAGATCAGCTACTTTCAAGCTTGTGCATTGATGTGCTACACTAACCGAATTACACTGCACTTCCATGGGGTAATCTAGGATCCATCTGTTTATGAGTCGTATTTGGTGTCCTATTCTCACTTGCAAGCGGACATGTTTATGTAGAAGTTCTTTTCCCCACAGGATTGATCTCTATGCCTAGCTATCGGTTGCTTTTGTCTTTCATTCCATAAAATGTTGTCGTTTAGAATATTTATATTTGAAAACTGGCACAAAGAGAGACTATTTGTTCTGAAAAATAGACTAAGCATGCTTCGCTAGTAGTGCCTTATTCATCTTTTCCGTTGAGCGGAGTCTTAAACCCCCTTGGCTGGTAGACCTGCACATTGTTAATCATGCTACCTAGTGTATACATTTATGGTCTGGTTCTCCTTTCCAGATGAAGGCTGCTATAATGGCATCTATTCTTTGGGCCACAATCTTTGGAATTTTAAACATTTCTAAAGGATATAGCGGCATGGCAAAAGTAACATGCTTGGCTAGAGTAGACCTTCCTGGTAGACTTAGAGACCTTGTTTTCTAGTTATCAAATTTTGCTCTGATCTTGTTTATAAAGGCCTTATAAATATCACAAAGGGATTGTAACAATTGAAAATACATCCCCAGATATATTCCTCTTATACCGGCCTTTGAATGTTTAGTGTGTATTGTAGGTAGTTCTCCATTCTTGGATCAGTATTTTTACTCACCTGGATGGAGGATTTATCCACATTAATGCTTTGTCTTGAGTATCTAGAAAAATTATCCAAATTGTAGGCCAAAATTTTTATTTCTTGTTGAGTGCACTGGATGAATAGCATGATATCATCCACATACATAAGGTACAAAATGACCGGTGCCTCTCTCCCCTGACTGAATCCTGCATGAGGCATCTGTGACATTGAGTTTTGTAATATACTGGATGAGTATTATTGTCAAATAATGAAGAGGTGCAGTGAGAATGGGCATACTTGCCTTATCCATTGAACCAATTTTATCCCTCGAACAGATATGGTAACCGTTGTTACACACAGCCTTATGAGAAATATCAAGTGCATCGGCATACCAATGTAGTGAAGTGAGCTGGTTAGGAATTCCCAAGACACCCTTTCGTAGGCCCTATGCATATCCAGTTTTACTGCCACCAGAGCTATCTTACCTTGTTTCTCTTCATGGTTTTTAACATCTCAGATGCAATAAGTACATTATCTTCGATATTTCAATCCTTATGAATCCAGTATGAACCCTATCAACCATACTCCCCATGATACTCTGCATATGCTTGGACAATACTTTCACTATGATCTTGTACTTGACATTGCACAATGAAATTGGCCTAAAATCATCTATCCTTTTCGGGTTTCTTTTCGTTGGAATAAGGACTATTTGCGTCTGATTCCAATCTTGTGGCATACCATCTGTTTGGAATATATTAAGGATCTCATATGTTATTTGTTTCCCAACATATGGCTAATATCTTTTGTAGAATCCCATAGGGATGCCATCTAAACTTGGAGCCTTCCAAGGTTTCTAATGCATCTCAAACTTGATCCAATCCCCCAGATCTCGATCACCTCGATCCAGTCAACAATATTCAAAGGAAACAAACCCTCAGTTTTTAGGAATGTAAACTAGTTGGCCAAAAGTAGGCAATCGGTAGAATACCCTAATATAGAAGACATGCCTTCCTATTTATACCTTCCTAAAACCCTAGTGTCTTTGGCTCTTAACTTAGCTTCCTTTCCCTTTCCTCGAGGCCCAAAGGCCACCCATGGTCTTATCGGCCTCGGAAACTCTCTTTTGGACTCCGGGCCTTTTTGGAGGGTATTTGACATACTGGCCCAAAAGGGTATCTTAGCCTAATATTTCATCAAAAGCCCCCAAAAAAACTAAGTAATCTATCCTTATCAAAGATACACACCATCGAGGGCCAAACAAAGAATACTGAAGGCTTTAACCTTCAATAGTGTTGGTTTGGTTCGTAGTGGTTGTTTGGTGAGTGCTTATATTTCTCAAGCAATTTAGTGCCCATTGAGGAGAAAATAGAGGGAGGGCGGCACATGTGATAGGACCATAAAGAATATTCTCTCTTTTCACGTCTTTCCAAACTCTCCCTCTTCTCTATGTAATCATTACCTTTTACTATTCTTTGTTCTGCTTTTACTAACCCAGAAACCCTTCCTCTCCCTCCATTCATTTTCTTTAACATTTCTTTTTGCCAGGTTGTTCCTCAAAGGTTTCTCTGCTCAAAGATCTTTTCTTCCCCAAATCTTCTCCTACTCTTCTTATCCACACGTATGTTTTTATGGCTCCTTCTAGTTCTTCAAATTATGATAACACAACTACTCATTCTCAGTCCCCATCTGTGAGATATTCCGATAGAGTCATCAGTGAGAAGATTGGTTTGTCAGAGAACACCGTCTCAGAGGACCTCAATTTGCGTCTCTTCGTTAGGATTTCTCCACAGTTTGGTAGCTTTCTGGCCAATTTAGGGGGTAAGGAGTAGGGCGGCACCGTTCCTGATCCTAGTAGGTTTCCCGATTCTATTGGTGGTGAATACTTTGTCAAGTGTGGGCCTTCTAGGTTAGGAAATAGCATAGGTGAAGGCCTTGTTGGCCAATTGAGTGATGGTCCTGGCTTTATTGAAGGTTCCAAGGCCGAGAGGCCCAAGAACGTGGTTTCGTATGTTCATTCGCGAAGGAAATTAACAGTGAAGAAATGTCCAGGTAATGAACCTTCGTTGAGTGAGGATGAGTATAGGTATCTCGACGAAGTGAAAAAGCTCATCGAATAAGTCTCGTAATATCAACACATTCCCTTAGATGTCCGACTTAGAATCTTCGAAGGGGGCAAACCTCACACCGCTGTTTCTAATGGGAGAATCATTACCTATAGTAAACATATTAGGTCAACACTAAGCTTTCCCTTTCCCCCTCTTCTGTCAAGTCTTTATGGAAGAATTTAGTGGCAGCTTATCCCAACTTTACTTCAATGTCATAGTATTTATTATGGCCCTTTTAGCCCATTGCAAAGGATCGGGGGTGAACCCTCGATATGAATTTTTCAGACGATGTATTCTTTGGTTAGAAACCAGGATGTCAGGGGGACCTATACCTTAGCTAATTGACTTTCGAGATGAAGGTTCATTATCCCCCTTTCAAATAATGCAGGGTAGTAGAATAAGGCTTTATCCTTCGATTGTTCTGGAGCCTATCAAAACTCTCGATGGAATCCCAAAGATATTGTTGAAACTAGGAAACACGAATACGTTCCTACCCAGTATGTCGTGTTTGATGTTGTCCATGAGTGTCTGGAGCGTATTCACTCGAAGGCTAACTTCCCTCCCCGAGAGGCAAGTCTTTCCAGGAAAATAGGCTCCTCCCGGAGGGCAGGTCATTTGAAGAAGAGGTTCCTAAGGGGACCTTCCAAGAAGAAAGTTCCAAACGTTGGCTTAGGGAAGACGTTCCATTGGTAGTCCCTAGCTGTGATAATGAATACGCGGTGCCATTAGAAAGTTGTGATACTGCAAGGGCTTTATCACCTTCCGAAGACTTAATACCTCGTCGAAGAAGGTGTACCACCAGTGCCCCTGAGGGTTCAGAAGGTGAAATAGATCGCATGTTCTCAATTTCTACTAAAATAAAACATAAGGACGAGCAATGGGTTCGATCAACCCACTTGTATTTGATTGAGTTTATGTATGCAATGTTGTATTTTGTAAGCTGAAATAATCCTTTTCGTTGGCAAGACATGGTGTTTTGTTTTTGTAAGTCGAAACAAGTCCCTTGGAAAAATGGTGTGCATTTTTTATGTTTATTAAAAAGGGGATGTTTTGATGAAGTGCCATATGGCTAGTCATTTTATTAGTAAACATAATGATCGCCTAAGAGTGGGTGCCAAATGTTTTTGTGTGAGTATCAATCGCTTAGGAACGAGGGTCCATTAGGAGCGAGGGTCTCTTAAGAGCGAAGGAAATACGCATGAGGTAATAGCTTCAAAATTTTTATTCAATCAACCAGTTGTGACGCATGGCATACGAGTCTGGAAATGACTGCATACAATAGGATCCGGCCGTACATTTTCAAAGATGGTGATACTTTCAAAGGTTGACTATGTTCCACCTCCTTGGTATGCGTTCTCCATCCATTGTGCCCATCGTGTAACTTCCTCCAAGGTGAACTTCGATGATCCATTATGGCCCTTCCCAGTTTGGGGCTAGCTTTCCCTCGGGCTTCTGACATCTTTTCTCATTGTCTCGCATTATCAGTGCTCCCACCGTGAACTGCGCTCCTTTAACCCTTCGATCATGGTAACGTTTAACTTTGTACTTAACTTTAGCCTCTCATATCAATGCTTGATTTTGCCTCTCCTCTATCAGATCAAGGTCTAGGTGACGGTCATCCTTCTTAGT
Organism: Rubia tinctorum; assembly: GCA_032355605.1. Taxonomy (NCBI): domain Eukaryota; kingdom Viridiplantae; phylum Streptophyta; class Magnoliopsida; order Gentianales; family Rubiaceae; genus Rubia; species Rubia tinctorum. The sequence continues at coordinate 5,735 of JAULKM010046656.1, forward strand.
ACCATCACTAGTCTCCATCATCCTATGACTTGGCAAACCAATCTCCATGGGAATTATAGCTTCTGAACCATACACTATGTCGTAGGGCGTGTTCCCCGTGGTGAAGGATTCTAATGTTTAGTAGGCCCATAGCACACTGGGTAATTCTAGGACCCAATTTCCTGCAGCTCTTTCCAATCTCCTTCAGATTCCATTCACTAAGGTACGGTTGGTCACTTCGACCTGTCCATTTTCTTGGGGGTGATACACGGACGTCACCTTCAATTGGATTTTGAAATCCTCCTACCAGCTTTTGAAAGGATCATTTGCGAATTGTGTCCATTTGTCTGTTATGAAAGACTTTGGTATGCAAAAGCAACAAACAATGTTCCTCCAACAGAATGAGATAATGGATTTCCCCTTGATGTTTGCAAGAGGTCCAGCTTCAACCCATTTGGTAAAGTAGTCCACGACCACTATCAAATACTTGAGCTTCCCTGGGGATTCTGGAAAAGGTCCCACCAGATCAATCCCCCACTTGTCGAAGGGCTAGGAAGTATGTATGTTGATCATCTCCGTCTGAGAGATGTGTGTCATAGGGGCGTGCTTTTGGCATTGGTGACAAGCTTGGATGTACTGGTTGGCATCATCAAACATCATCGGCCAGTAATACCCTGCTTGAAGCATCCTCTTAGCAAAAGAACGAGCTCCTTGGTGACTGCTGCAAACCCCTTCATGAGCCTCTCAGATCAAATAGCGCTCGTCACATGGCGTAACACATCGAAGTAAAGGCTATAAATGCCTCATTCTATATAGGGTGCCATCTTGTATTACATACTTTGGTGCCTTAATCAGGATCTTTCTTTCTATGACAGGGTTTTCAGGGAGTGTTCCATCCTACAAGTACTTGACAATTGAGGTCATCCATGTCTCCCCTTCATCGATTGTCATTACTATGAGCTCTTCGAAGCTTCGATGATACAAAAATTTGAACAACACCTGTTTCTACGCCAACCCTCCTAAGTTCGAGGAAGCAAATTCACTCAGAGCATTGGTCTTGTGATTTTTCTCTCTCGACACCTAGGTAAGAGTATAGGATCGAAAGCACTTTAGGGGGTTTTACAATCTCCAGATATCGTTGTAGGTTCACTTCCCTTGCTTATATTCTCCATTTACTTGGTTGACTACAATCTGTGAATCATTGAATATCTCTACATCATCCACTTGCATCTCTTTTGCCAACCGAAGACCAGTGATTAGGGCTTCGTATTCTGCTTCATTGTTTACAGCCTTGAACTTAAAATGCAAGGCATAAGGGTAATATGTGCCATCAGGTCCAGTGAGTAACACCCATGCTCCACTTCCCGTCGAGTGTTACAAGCCATCTAAGAACAACTTCCATGTTCCCTTTTCTGCATTTTTCACTTCCTTCTTGGTCACTTCTGTAGTTTCTAAAATGAAGTTGGCGAGGGCCTGGCCCTTGATAGTTTTCCTTGGTTGAAACTGTATATCGTGCTCCCCAAATCTATTGCCCACTTCATCATCCTTCCTGAAGATGTAGGTTTCAAGAGTATCTACCAAATGGTGTAATTTTTAAGTATAACTATAGAATGAACTTAGAAGTAGGGACGAAACTTCGAGCCATGTGGACTAGTGCAAGAATCAGCCATTTGATGGCAGTATATCTCATTTTCGAACCTTGCAGCGCCCTGCTTACGAAGTATATGGGATGTTGTTTCTTTCCAATCTCCTTTACTAACACTGTGCTGATGGCTATCATTGAGGCAGATATATATAGAGGTGCAAGACTTCCCATTTCTCGAGTTTCATCAATGTTGGCAAGGTTCCAGGGTGCTCCTTTTATGCCGCGAAAGCCGCCTCACAATCCTTTATCTAATCAAAATTTCTAGCCTTTTGAGGCACATCGAAGAAAGGTAAGTCTTTTTTGCCCCCTTCGACAAGAAATGGCTCAAAGCCGCTAAGCAGCCTGTCAATCTCTGAAATTCTTTTATATTCCGCGGGCTCTTCATATTCATCTAAGCTTTCACCCTTTCTGGATTGACATCGATCCCCCTTTCCGAGACCATGAATCCCAAAAAATTTCCAGCACCTAATCCAATTACACACTTCGATGGATTAAGCTATAAGTTCGCTCCTCATAACCCATCAAAAATTTCTTACAGATCTTGCAGGAACTGCCCATACGTCAGACTCTTCACCCCCATGTCATCCAGATAGATATCCAGGCTCTTTCAAATCTGTCTCTTGAAAATTTTGTCAACCAAATACTAGTAAGTAGCACCAGTATTTTTCAAACCAAACGGAATTTTCTTATAACAGAACGTACCCATATCCATTATGAATGAAGTTTTCTCCTTATCCTCCTTCGCCATCAATATCTGGTGATAACCCCTGTGAGTGTCAAAGAAAGCCATAATTCGATACCCTGTTATTGCTTTGACCAGTTGATCCATCGATGGTAATGGATAGCTTTCTTTAGGAAAATATTTTTTCAGATATGTAAAATAAATACACATGCGCCATGCCTCATCGTGTTTTGGAACTATGACTAGATTAGCCAACCACTCCAAATAAAACACCTCCTCGATAACCTCAGCCTCAAGAAGCTTCTCAACCTCCCCACTTATCGCCTCAACCCTCTCAGGGGAAAATATCCTTCTCTTTTGCTTAACAGGCTTAATCGAAGGGTCGATGTTTAGCTTGTGAATAGCTAGCTCCGCCGGCACCCCGGTTAGGTTATAAGTATCCTAGGAAAAAACATCATAGTACCGATCAAGTAACACTTTCTGATCTTCCTTTACTACCTCCAACATCATCTTTCCAACGGGCACTATCCCGATGCTTCAAACGGGAAGTGATTGAGTGGTGGCTGGCCCAACATCTACGTTTACCGAGGCCACATCCTTCGTACTCCTTTCTCCCTTCGCTGCTTCATAATTCTAACTCCTAGCCACCATCTGGTCACCCCTGATCGATGCCACTCTTTTTATCATTGGAAACTTAATCATAAAATGGTACGATCACCATACTACCCTTGCCTGGCACATCCACGGCCTCCCCAGTATCACATTGTAAGAAGAGAAGGCATCGATAACTGTGAAGCTACACTGCATAGTGATCCCTTTATCTCCTTCAGCATCGCTGACTGGCAAAGTTACTTCTCTTATATGATACATGGTTTTCCTTGTGAATCCTGACAACAGAGAGGTAGACTTCTTCAAGTGCGTACGTCCAATCCCGAGCTGATCAAAGCTATCCAAAAATATAATCTCCACTCCATTCCATCATCAACAAACACCTTTTTGACCAACGAATCTCGTATCATCGCAGTACTCACCATGGGATCTGCATGGGGTACTCTATTTGGGACTGCGTCTGCCCCCGAGAAAGTGATCGTTTCATCAGGTCAAAATTATTTGCCCTTCGGCTCTCCTACTGGGATATGCCTTGAGTCAGCCTTCATTACTGTGTTCGAAGGCCTTTCTCCGATGACTCCGCTGATAACGTAGATTAACCTGTGCACAACAGGATTTCCCTCATACCTATTCTGGTTTTCCGCGGGCTTATTCTAGTGTTGTTCACTGCGACGCTCCTGCCACTGCCCCTGATGACCACAATCCCCTCGGTTCCCAGAATTGAAATTTTTCCTCGTTCGTTTCTCTGACTCGAAGGATCATTTAAAGCAGGATGGTGCAAGTACTCTTCTAGAAGACCCTCCCTTTCACATCGATCAATCTCTATTCTCAAATGGGTACATTCATTTGTGATGGCCATAATCTCTATGGTGGTCGCAGTACTTGTTAGTGACATTCCTATTAGTGAACACTCTGTTATCATCATTCATTGGAGGGGGTGGTCTGAAAATTCCCCACTGGATGTTCCAAATATCTGATGGGGAACGTCGTAGGGGTGTGCACTTCTCAAAACATTACCTCTCCATTGGTCTTTTTCTTAAGAATCACTGGATTTTTCCTGCTTGGCCTTTATCGATTCTCTCTTCCTTTGAGTTGCCTCCTCAACCTTCGAATGCTTCTTAACGAACTCTTAAATTTTTTGAAGCATCTTAGGATTCTTTGCCATCAATTTCTTGTATAACTCCAAGTCCTCCATTCCCAACAGGTAGCCTTAGATGACTTCATTCTCTGTACCTTCGACAACCCCAAAACTTTCATAAACATATCTATGATAGAAAGTTTTAGTGGACTCCTCCTAGTTATGCATTGTCTGATACAACTTCGTCAATATTTTGGTAAATTTCTTTTTCTGGCAATACTACCTCGGGAAAGCTCCGCTAAAGTCCCTATATGACTGCAGAGAACCTCTTGGCAACTTGCGTAACCACTCCTGCACTTTTCCATAAATGTAGCTTCCCACCAGTTTGCGAGTCATCTTCTCATCAAAATCTCGGGAATTCATCAAACGGAGGATGGTCTGAATGAACTCTCGAGAATCTGTGTCTCCCGTATAGGTAGGGAGTCCCTCTGGTAGCTTCGTATCACCTGGCTAATGAACAGTCGTCACAACGGGACCGAACGGAGAGCCTACATATTGATCAGTTAGACCTATCAGTCTATCCAACTCATTTCCCAGTGCGTTGTCAGCCTCTCTAGGTATATCGTTTCCACCCTAGTTTGGTCTCCTATGGGGTCTACACTCTGGAGGAAGTACATAGGTTGCATATGGCTTGTCTCGGATAAAATTTAACTCTCATGCTTCTAGGGTATACGAGGGGCATGGATCTCTGTCCATGATAGTCCAGGAAACCATGGTCGTGTTCTGCAGGGTTCGACGGGTTTGTGATTCCCATCAAAGGCACGATCCCTCGTGTCCGCTCAATGCCTAGGGCTGAGTACATTGGCATCGAAATAGTCGTTGGATAGCCCACATATATGTGCTTGGGGAAAGAGGGTTGCGGTCTTGGTTGTTCAGCTTCCCGGGCATATCCTAATTACGAATCACCCAGCATTTGGCTTGCTAAGCGGAGAGCCCTAACTTGCGCCTCTAGGGCCAGGGTTAAAGTAGGGGTTATCGAAGTCATCCCTACTGTTGATAGCCCAAAAATCATCGAGAGTAAATGACTTGATACCCTACTTCCATCAGCACATGTCTCATTTAATCGAACCCTTGCGATGGCATCGCTGTCGGGTCTTCAAGACTCTGATTCTCTTGGACCCTTCGTTCATAAGCCTAACATGCGAGTCACCGGAGCATTTGGTGAGATGACCATCCACCCTCCGTGATTTAAACACCGACATTGTAGCACTGATCCCTACCGCTTGTTCGATTGTGACATCCATGTCCTTCGACATTTTCAGTGAAATTCCGACATGCGATCCTTCGACCGCAGGAGTTGGCTGGTTAGGATCTAGCAAAACTTCCACTGGGGAGATCTTCACACTCCGTGTCGCTGCTATAACAGCCATCTTCTTCGTATATCTTACTTCACTTCCAGCGCCAGACCCCTTGACCCTCAATCTTTCACTTCGTCGAGTAGAGGTTGTAGATGCATGCATACACCAAGAGATCTAGATCTGACTTAATCGGGTCCCACTAGGCGTGCCAATTTATGCATCTCGAACTCGATCCAAGACACCAGATCTCGATCACCTTGATCCAGTCAACAACCTGCAAAGGAAACGAACCCCAGAGCCCCAGGGGGAGATTCTCCGGCGATCAAAATCAGTTTTTAGGAATGTCAACTACTGACCAAAAGTAGGAAATTGAAAGAATACCCTAATATAAAAGACATGCCTTCATATTCATACCTTCCTAAAACCCTAGTGCCCTTGGCTCTTAACTTATCTTCATCTCCCTTTCCTCAAGGCCCAAAGGTCACTCATGGTCTTGTGGGCCTCAAAAATTCCCTTTTGGACTTCGAGCCTTTCTGGAGGTTATTTGGCATATTGCCCAAAAGGGAATCTTAGCCTAATATGTCATCAGTTGCATTGTGTTTAACGCCTTCTTAATTAATAGTGGAGAGAAAGGAGTAAGTAACCCCTGGACCTGATCCTGGCTAAGTCTTCTTGTGTTTGTTTCCAATATTTTTACAAGACTTGTTGAAGGGTCTTTTCATGTCCTACTGGTTGTGGGAATTCCTGTGGTGCCATGTAAACATAGGCTATGTGATTAGTTAAGAGGGTTTGGATATGATCTTCGTCTTGTATCCAGCTACCATTTATCTATTTTAGCTGAGTAATCTTATCAAGAGCATGTCTCTTCGTAGCCCATTGATGAAAGAACCTAGTGTTTTGATCACCAAATTTCCTCCATTGAAGCCTTGATCGCTGCTGCCAGTAATCCAACTCATTCTGAACAAGGCTTTCAATCTCTTGTCTGAGTAATTATTCTTCATTGTCCTTTTCTTGTTCGAGTTATTGTATCAACTAATCCTGGACATTGTGTTGTATTTGTGCTAAAATTTTAGTATTTTACTCTATTGTTTTGTTCAGTTTACAAAAGACCTGATTACTCTAATTTTTTAGATGTCAAAGTGCGCACTGTAACTTTTGTGAGAGATCATCATATATCTATATTTTCCCGGTGTATCACTGACCATTTATTCCCATATCCTTCGTAAAATTTGATCTGTTGATCCAAAAGGCTTCAAATTTGGGCTGTAGTTTTGGTTTGGCTTTCAACTGAGAACCCTGAACCAAGCCCGGTGCATGATCAGAATGTACTATGGGCAGGTTCCACAATAAATCCGGAGGGAACAGGCTTCGCCAAACATCATTTACAAAAGCCTTACCAAGTCTTTGAATTACTCTGTCTTGTCTTCTCCTACTGTTTGTCCAGGTGAACCACACTCTCTTATTCCTAAGTTCCTGCAAATTATGTTGGTCCAACACTTGCAACAACCGTTCATAACTGTGGTTTCCCAAGAATGCTTGACCACTTTTTTTATCATCACAAGATGGTATTTGGTTAAAATCCCCTAACAGAATCAAAGGGTACTAGGAACCTGGGAGCTTAGCATTTATATAATTCCAAATGTCTACCCGTTTAGTCTAATCCGGGTGACCATATACAAAACCCTAGAACCATTGTACTCCAGTCCTACTACTACACTTAACCAAAATTGATGAGGGACGACACTTTACCATTTTAAATTATTTTCTGATTTTGTTTTGGAAATTAGTTCCAAAATTTCCTTTTCTTTATTATTTCCTATTTCCTTTTATTTTCGGAA